>OY821518.1:181605153-181607653 GCA_963682025.1 Cordilura impudica
TTAAAATTAAAAATTAAAAATTAAAAATTAAAAATTAAAAATTAAAAATTAAAAATTAAAAATTAAAAAATAAAAATTAAAAATTAAAAATTAAAAATTAAAAATTAAAATTTAAAAATTAAAAATTAAAAATTAAAAATTAATAATTAAAAATTAAAAATTAAAAATTAAAAATTAAAAATTAAAAATTAAAAATTAAAAATTAAAAATTAAAAATTAAAAATTAAAAATTAAAAATTAAAAATTAAAAATTAAAAATTAAAAATTATTAATTAAAAATTAAAAATTAAAAATTAAAAAATAAAAATTAAAAATTAAAAATTAAAAATTGAAAATTAAAAATTAAAAAAAAATTAAAAATAAAAAATTAAAAATTAAAAATTTAAAATTAAAAATTAAATATTAAAAATTAAAAATTTAAAATTTAAAATTAAAAATTATAAATTAAAAATTAAAAATTAAAAATTAAAAATTAAAAATTAAAAATTAAAAATTAGAAATTAAAAATTAAAAATTAAAAATTAAAAATTAAAAATTAAAATTAAAAATTTAAAATTTAAAATTAAAAATTAAAAATTAAAAATTAAAAATTAAAAATTAAAATTTAAAAATTAAAAATTAAAAATTAATAATTAAAAATTAAAAATTATAAATTAAAAATTAAAAATTAAAAATTAAAAATTAAAAATTAAAAATTAAAAATTAAAAATTAAAATTTAAAAATTAAAAATTAAAAATTAAAAATTAAAAATTAAAAATTAAATATTAAAAATTAAAAAATAAAAATTAAAAATTAAAAATTGAAAATTAAAAAATAAAAATTAAAAATTAAAAATTAAAAATTAAAAATTAAAAATTAAAAATTAAAAATTAAAAATTAAAAATTAAAAGTTAAAAATAAAAAATTAAAAATTAAAAATTAAATATTAAAAATTAAAATGTTAGTTTTTATGTATTGTCGATCTTGTGTTGTAATAATAATTAGTTATTTATAGTTCGGTTCGAGATCATGTATACATTTTCTAATACTAGAAAAGATAATACTTTTATGCAATGTAATAGCATGTTCAGACGGCAAAATGAACCACTTGATTCGCTCTCTGAATCATGATTGTGAACCTAGGTGTTCAGACTAGTGTTCTTGTTTCATTATGACGTTTATATATATATTTTTTTTAAACATATCGCGCGGCTTTTTGTTTTGTTTTTATTTACATTAACATTTTTCGTTTAAATATTTAGGGTTTTTCTGTTTGAAGACATCCTTCTGAACTTCAAAATATATTTCACTATTTCCTTTTATACATTTTTTTAATTATTTATATGCTTTATGCAATATATGGCTTTTATTTGATTCTATTTATTTATGTTTCTATTTATTTTTTTGTACACGTTAATTTCTTGGTTTTTTTTGTTTGTATTGTTTTGTACACGTTAATTTATTGTTTTTTCTTTGTTTATATTGTTTTTACACATTAATTTCTTGTTTTTTCTTTGTTTATGTTCTTTGTACACATTAATTTCTTGTTTTTTTCTTTGTTTATATTTTTTATTTGACAGCTAGTTTAGATAAACTAGCGATAATTTGTTATCAAACTTGGAGATGACACTGAATGTTTCTAGGTTCACAACTAGGTTCAAAATGAACCAAGTAGATTCGCTCTCAAAATTTTGTATGGCGAATCATGTAGATTCAATCATGATTCGCTCGCCAACCGAGAATAAGAGAGCGAACCGCGAATATTGCTGTCCGTGTGAACATAGTATAAGAGAAATTTGGAAAAAATTGAAGACAGCGCTAGATGGAGTAGCTACTTTCGAACAAAGCGACTTGTTCATCTTCAGCATCCTTCTGCCTATTGGTTCAACTCATGCTTAATCAACTATTTAACTCAACATTAGAAAGAAAAGAACATGAGAAATGTTTTTTCTTTCTTTTCATACGAGAGTTAGAACGAACAAGCAGAGTTTTTTTTTCCAATTTATAGCTTTCTCTACATTAACATCTATGGGACGTTTGGCAAAACAAAAAGAGCTTTTTTCACATTACGAGATTTGTAATTGATCAAAGCGATGTTAATCGCTTTATAACTAATTATTATTATTAAAAATTAAAAATTAACAATTAAAAATTAAAAATTTAAAATTAAAAATTAAAAATTAAAAATTAAAAATTAAAAATTAAAAATTCAAAATTCAAAATGCAAAATTCAAAATTCAAAATTCAAAATTCAAAATTCAAAATTCAAAATTCAAAATCCAAAATTCAAAATTCAAAATTCAAAATTCAAAATTCAAAATTCAAAATTCAAAATTCAAAATTCAAAATTCAAAATTCAAAATTCAAAATTCAAAATTCAAAATTCAAAATTCAAAATTCAAAATTCAAAAATCAAAATTCAAAATTCGAAATTCAAAATTAGAAAGTAAAAATTAATAATTAAAAATTAAAAATTAAAAATTTAAAATTTAAAATTAAAAATTTAAAATTTAAAATTAA
>OY821518.1:181647653-181687653 GCA_963682025.1 Cordilura impudica
AAAATTAAAAATTAAAAATTAAAAATTAAAAATTAAAAATTAAAAATTAAAAATTAAAAATTAAAAATTAAAAATTAAAAATTAAAAATTAAAAATTAAAAATTAAAAATTAAAAATTAAAAATTAAAAATTAAAAATTAAAAATTAAAAATTAAAAATTAAAAATTAAAAATTAAAAATTAAAAATTAAAAATTAAAAATTAAAAATTAAAAATTAAAAATTAAAAATTAAAAATTAAAAATTAAAAATTAAAAATTAAAAATTAAAAATTAAAAATTAAAAATTAAAATTTAAAAATTAAAAATTAAAAATTTAAAATTAAAAATGAATAATTAAAAATTAAAAATTAATAATTAAAAATTAAAAATTAAAAATTAAATATTAAAAATTAAAAATTAAAAATTAAAAATTAAAAATTAAAAATTAAAAATTAAAATTAAAATTAAAATTAAAAATTAAAAATTAAAAATTAAAAATTAAAAATTAAAAATTAAAAATTAAAAATTAAAAATTAAAAATTAAAAATTAAAAATAAAAATAAAAAATGAAAAATTAAAAATAAAAAATTAAAAATTAAAAATTTAAAATTAAAAATTAAGAAATGAAAATTAAAAATTAAAAATTAAAAATTACAAACTAAAAATTAATGAATATTATTCTCACTGGGGAATTAAAATTAATGTCTCCAAGAGCAATGGAATGTGCATACGAAATGCTTCCGGGAAATGCAAATATACTGTGGTTCCGGAGAGTAAAAAACTAAAACTATTTCTGGGCGGTAATGAAATTGTTTTTAAGGAAAACTTTAAATACCTCGGGGTCAATTTTAGTAAACTTTTAAAATTCAATAAACATGCTGTTTATAATTTGAATAAAGCTAATCGAGTTAAAGGTGCATTTTCAAGGTTATTTAATAATAAATCTCTGCCGGTGAAAACTAAATTACTCTTATATAAAGTTAGTATAAGACCAATACTTCTTTACGCATTTCCTGTATGGTTTAGTATCTCAGCAACGGTAATGAAGAAGATGGAAATTTTTGAACGTCATATTATACGGAAGTGTATAGGAAAAAATTATGAGTCCCGAGAAAAAAGATTCTCAAATCAATTTATTTACGAAACGGCTTCATTATCTCCTCTATCTAATTATGCTCTCAATCTGATGAGGAAATTTGTAGAAAGCGTGATAAACTTTGAAGGTAATGTAATGCAGGACATTTTGTCAAGCGAATCGGAATTTAGTTGGTCCAATACGAACTATCTTTCGGCTATTGGTATAATAAGGGAACAACTTGACAATATTCCTGGCTATAGCTTCTATTCCAGTCCTACTCCCGGCAAACATAGAGGGTAATTTATTTTATTATTTTATATATATTTTTTTTTTTTTTTAAGTTTAGTTTTAAGTTTATTTTTAAGATTAGTTTTTAAGTTTAGTTTTAAATATTTATTAGATTTAAGTTCTTAAATGTAGAAATTACTCTACAAATAATTAATAGTGCTGGGAGCAGGCACTAGTTGACTTTATTTTAATAAATGTAAAACTCTTAACATTTAATTTTCACTTTATGTATAAGCACGTTGCATACACGTATTTTTAATAATATTAAAATAATACAATATAGTTTTAAGTTTTCACATAAAATTATAGTTTGTTAAAACTTTTATAAAAGACATCTAAAGCCTCAATAAAAACCAAATCAAATCAAATCATTATTGTGACGTTTTCTTTATCAAATTTATTCAGCTCATTATATTTATCCTTAAATTCATCTGCAGATATCTTATTAAATATTGCATCGTCCTTAGCGAGTGCAAATTTTCTGTATTTTGCAAATAAGATTGTAGTTTCTCCAGAAGTTTACCTAAGTAATTCGGATTATCATCACATCTAACACGTGTTTCATTCATTTTATCATCATTTTCTACTATATAATATGCATTTTTATCTTTTTTATTTATAGGCCTTTTTTCAAATATGAATCTTAATTTCCTCGCGCGCTTTACGTCATTTATGGATGTACAATCCCATGCATGGAGTTGATCAGGCTCCCTATGCGATGTATCATCGTTTGTTTTATTTGCTATTTGCTTAGTTCTTTCCTTTCTTTTCATGCCTCTAGTTATTATTAGTGCCTTTTTTACACTTTCGTCGTTTTCCAGTGGTGTCATTGATTTTAATATATATGAGTCAATCTGTATTCTTGACAAAGCATCCGCATTGATGTTATTAGTACCTTTCTTGTACACAATCTCGAAATCGTAATCCGAAAGTTCCAGTCTTATCCTTGTCAACTGCGAACTCGGGTTCTTGTGTGAAAATAACGAGACCAGCGGTCTCTGGTCAGTCACCACGGTGAATCTTCTCCCATACAAGTATGGTCTAAAAAATTTAATTCCCCAATAGATTCCTAATAATTCCTTCTCTATGACCGGTTTATTTAGATATCGGCAAATCTTCGCCAATTGTCCCTTGTGAAAGTACTGCACCAAGTGCAAAATCTGATGTGTCCGTAGTCAATATGAATGTCCTATCAAAATTCGGATACTGAAGAATAGGGGGTTCAATCAGTTTCATTTTCAATCTTTCGAATGCCGATTGACATTGTTCTGACCAAACATATTTTGCCTTCTTTTTAAGCAATTCATTCAAACAGTTCGCGGTTTGTGCAAAATTTTTAATAAACTTTCTGTAATAATTACAAAAAGCTATAAATCTTCTGACATCGTCGGCATTTTTCGGTATCGGATATTTCGAAATAGCTTCGAATTTGCCTGGATAGGGTTTAATACCCTCTGCAGTAATCAGATGTCCTAAATAAACCACTTCAGCTTTGAGGAAACTACATTTCGCAGCATTCAATTTCAGATTGTATCTTGACAATCGTTCGAATACCTTGAGTAGTCTTGTTAATGGAAACTTGTCATTAACGACTTTATCATTCAATTTCCTGAAATCAACAATTTCCTGAAATCAACCAACCTCCATTTCTCCAGATCAGTCCGTCCCTTCTTTGGAACTAACAAAAGTGGAGCATTATAAGGACTTATAGACGGTTCGATAATCTTGCTTTTCAATAGACTTTGTATCTGATTATTAATTTCTTCTGTATGCGTCTGTGGTAGACGGTAATTTTTTATATATACCGGACTTGTGTCTTGTAATTGAATCGTTTGATTGTAAAAATTGTTGGTTGTCAAATTCTCACCATCTAAATGAAAAACTGATTGGTACTTTTCTAATATCGTAATAAGCTCTTCCCTAGCATTGGCATCCATGTTATCCAGATTAAGCTCACCTAATAATCTTTTAAATCTATCCTTAGTATATTTTGTACTATTTTATTCACTCTGATTCTATAATTTTCTAAAGGGATAGTCTCTATTTTAAAATTTTCCATCACCGTTGTCTTGTCAAGAACATTCAATAACCTTACATGTTGATTTCCGTCTTTTGGAACAATTGCGTTCGCCAGAAACACACCGTGTGCGATTTCTCTGTTGCAAATTACGCCATCTTTGTCCAGTTTCAACTTAAAAGGTATAATAATTTCGGACCTCGGAGGGATCTTGACTAAATCCACCGTGCATTTGTCACTGTGTATGGGGATCGTTGTCAGCTCACCCATAACCTTTATAGTTAGTATGTATCTTTCATAATCAATTTTGCAATTGTATTTGCAAAGGAAATCTCTTCCAATTATCCCATCTGTGTAAATTGGAAATTCATCGTTTACAATTTGAACTATTTGTTTTATTGTATTTTCTCCTATTTTAATTCCCAATATGGTGGAACCCATAGATCTTATTTCTTCTTTCGAGATTCCTGTTAAACAGCAGTAATCATCCGGATCGTTCTCATAATCCCTTAAAAAATCTTTCTTACACAAGGAAACGTCAGCTCCTGTGTCGATCAAGAATGCCAATATATCGTTTGACCCTCGTATACCTAACTTGACATAGTTTTTTAAATTGGATGAAATGCTATATATTCTGTCGATGTTTATTGGTCTTGATCCGGATAGTCCGTGTACGTCACAGTCTCCGGACGCTGGGAGTTTCCCTGCTCTCGAACATGGTTTACACTTCGACCTCTGTTTGCGCTGTTGTAATTGCCACCATTGTTGCGTCTATTATTGTTATTGTAACTGTTACCACCTCTGTAGTTATTACCACGATCGACGTTTCCACCTATGTTATTATAATTATCGCCTTGGGCGTTATTATTTGTATTATAGTTGTACCTTTTCTGACTGTTGTGGTTACCTACACTACTGTAGCTGTTACCATTGCTATTATAATTTCTGTTGTTATAACCGCTCCTACCACTGTTATTGTAGTTGTTATAATTGTTTCTACCATTGTTGTTATAATTGTTTCTACCATTGTTCTTATAACTGTTACTGTTTCCTCTACCATTATTAACTCTTCTGAGGTTGTTATTATAATGTACATTCTGATACATTATTTGTTTTTGTGTCATGTCTGAGGCAGTTTCCTCCGCTATTGTTACCGCCTCCGCGAAAGTTTTAACACGACTTGCCTCTATTGTTCTTATAACTTCCTGGTTTCCCAATCCGTTTTTGAAGGAGTTAAGCGCTATAATGTTATTGTTCCGCGACACTATGTCCCTGCTTTCTTCAGCTAAACTTGTAATCTGTACTTCATTGAGTTCCGATATTAATGCTTCTATTCTGTTAGAAAATTTCCTAACTGACTCATTTGTCTGGACTACCCGCGTTAATTCATTTAATAGCGCGTTGGGGCTCTTTTTCGGTTTGTATATCCTTCCTAGTGTGCTTATTAATTCCTGAATGTTATTCGGTACCTCTACCTGTCTTACTCTATTTTGCACCTTGCTATCTAACTTTGTCCTAAATATAAAGTCAAATAGTGATTTCTATTTTTGAGCAGCTATTCCGGCACCTATCTCCAAGCTTGCTAAAAATTCATTAACCTCCTCTTTATTGCCACTGAATTTATTAACTAACTTCGAAATCGAGGATAATTCGTTCATGTCCAGGGGGATCTCCATTGCTACTACATTTCCTGCCTGTGGTTGTAAATTCTGATCATCCATTTCCCTATTCCTATTTTGTTCGTGTAATTTTAGCGCGTTTAAATATTCCCTCTGTAATTTGTTAAATTGTTCTAAATGAACTTCGACTCCAGAACTCTTAATATCTTTACTACTTAATATTTGTTCTACCTCTAATTTAATTTTATTAAGACCTTGTCTTTTTGATTCAATAGTTTCCGTAGTATATGGATTATTCAATGACTTCCTCGCATTAGAAATTAGTCTACCTAGATCTAAATATATCTTTTCCATTAGCACAAAACAAATTTCACAACTTCATTTCACATTACATTTATTGTTTTTTTTATATAAATTTGTTAGATACAAAATTTTC
The DNA here is from genome assembly GCA_963682025.1 of Cordilura impudica. Taxonomy (NCBI): domain Eukaryota; kingdom Metazoa; phylum Arthropoda; class Insecta; order Diptera; family Scathophagidae; genus Cordilura; species Cordilura impudica. Next base: position 181,653,071 of record OY821518.1, read on the forward strand.
ACTCTTTTCTTTTTTTTTTTGAATATTACAATTACATTTACGATTTCATTTACTTTGATTATGTTTTAATTCATTTTAATTTACGATTGCAATTTTACACCTATTTATATTTAGATAAATAATTTCTCTATCCATACACATATATATCAATTTATTACATATTGAAAACTTATTTACAACAAAAATGCTCTTTTTCCTTTAAACGTTTTGAATACAGGCTCTTACGTTCTGTCTCTTGACTTGCTTTTTTACATATTTTTTTAAGTAGCGTACCACTACCACTATTGCTGTTATTACACATATCAAAATAATAACCTCTGCACTTACACTGACAGCAGTTGGTGCTGCAAGTACTGTTTCTTGCAATGACGCTTGGTTTCCCATTTGTCAAGTTTTTATATAAATACCTTTATCTTATATAACTTCTTTATATCTTTTTCTTTTTTTGTAATTTGCTTTAACTTTTTACTATTTACGTATTTCAAATTAATAATAATAACAATAATTATTATTAGTTTTACTTAACTTACTGAGTGGTCGTCTGACCTGATGATGTAGTGTTCGTTTGCTTGTTGCAGTTGCTGTAGCTGATGGTGTTGTTATTGTGCTCTGTATGTTGATTTCATGGGAGTTGCTGATGTTGTCCTTTAGTGGTCCAGTATTCCCATCCTTAGGATCGCCATGTAATTTAAGTTTAATTGGTGGGTTTTTCTTATCGTACTTTGTGTACGTTTCTCGATACTCACTTTTAGAAAATGTTCACTTACACATGTTTAATTATAAAACATTAAATCTTTACTTTTATTTAGTATATTTATTTTACATTGTTTAATTTGTACACTTACTTAACATAACATAGTCTTTATTTTATTTGGAATATTTATTTTAGATTCTTCTGTTGCAATTTATAAAAAAACATAATCTTTCCTTTTTTATATTGAATATTCATTTTCAATTCTCTGTCGAGACTGCTGAACTTAGACTGCCTCAAAATTAACCATTTCACTTACTTAAATAATATTTTATATGCCCTAAATGACATATGTGTTGACCCATAAAATTTACAATTGTTTTCGACACAGTAATCGTACACCTTCATGTGAGGTCTACTTGTGTGTTCTACTTATGGAGTTCCACATATGTTCATAAACGTAGCTATACACTTCGTGCTGTTCTCAAATGGACTGTAAACGTACCGCCACTTGAATACAATACGATATTGTATTGTCATTTGGGTCTTTCTTATTTTTATACTTAAAATTTATTAAATTGTTGTTCTTTTTGCTTATTACAAATAATAACCTTGGTTCTATTATTTATGCTACTTATGTTACAAAAAATGTTTTAATTGTTAAATCTATTTGGGCGATGAGTAATAACCTTGAATTACTCATGGATATACCACAAGATCCAACTTCTCATATAGATCTCGTTCAAATTGGGTTTGTGTGTCTTTATTACATACATTAATAAGTAGTCCAAAATTAAATCCTATAGGACAATTCTTAGTCATAGCCCCCATGTAAAGTTGCTTCCCTATTTACGTAAAACTATCAAAAACAAAAACATTGCACATATTTTTCTCAAATTTGGTTTGTATAAGTTAAATAAAATAAAGCTTTATTTATGGTTTGAGTACTTGACTACAACTGACTGTTGGTAGTCAATAATTTTATTTATAAAAGTACAATAATGATTACTAAGCATTTACGGTAGGTATTTACGACAAACAAATGGTAGACGCATTGTCAACATTTTTAATAAAATAAATTTTAAATTCTTATTTTTGATTGCGACACACATTGTAATGTGAGTCGCAATTGGGTCACATTATTATGGGAAGACATTCTATTGAACTTAAACAAATTGCTATGTGGACAGCGCGTGTATTGAAATATGCAATGTAGGTAAAATGCAGTAAACTGATTAGAGGTATTCACAAGTTAATATTTTTTGTATTAACTCTTCCCCCGACAAAACGAGCGTCCCGATCGTTAATTCAAAAATAGGGGATTTGCGTAATTCTTGATACAGGGCCACATTTTGTCTCATTATCTCCTTGTGGAATATTTTGTATTGGTAGGCCAATATTCAGTTTGGTGTCTCCAGAAGGGTGGTTTTCCCTAGTTCCACAACTCCTCTTTGACCAGAGAAAAATAGTGATAATTATCATAGTAATTATAAAAGAGCAGCTCATGATATCACCCCATTTGTTTTGGGTATCAAGAAGTGTGATTGCCTTTGTATTGTTAACGTGCATTTCTTTGACTAATTCGAGAGTAAGTGTTTCCTCAACATAAGAATCGCCCATTCTTGGTTGTACCACTGCTGGTAGGGGTTTTGAAAAATTTATTTCTGACAGACTAAAAGTTTTTCCATTTACAGACACTGTCTCGTTGTGAAACTTTATAAGATAGGTGCCATTCAAGTCGTAAGATTCGTGACCTATAGAAACTGTACCGTTGAATTCATTCAGTAGGAGAGCACCCGGTAGGATTTCTTGTACCATGGGTAGGTGATGATTATTCATCAAAGTGCAATTGGAGGGTTTACTCTGTATCAGATTTGGTATGCATTTGGATTTGGTAATATCTTCGATCTCGTTATCTTCACATAGCGTCAATTTGTTATAGTTCTTACATGATTTTTTTATACCATACAATTTTCCTTCACATGTCAAAATTTTATCGAATTTGATCTTAATGCTAATTTGTTTTGATTTTACAGGAGTTACTATAAGACTATTACAAAGTTCTTTTTTTGTCGTTGGGATACTTATAATAAAGAGGAGAGAATTATGGTTAGTGGCTATTTTAATTTTGCTAAGCTCGAGAGACTCTTCAATATTCAAATAATTAATACTTTCATCGTCAAAGAGATTTTTTACCATTTCCATTTCGTTGTTAGACAAAATGAATGAGTTTAAGACTCCTACTTTCGCCCAATGAATGGCGTATTGTAGATTGACGATCTCGCCTTTTAAAATTTCCAATTTGTATTTAAGTTTATTTACTAAAGAATCTCTCAAGTCTATGTCCCTATCAGATTTCAGAATTTCATTGGTTTTTGAAGTTATTTCATTCAATTTTTCTAAAGTCATTCTATTGATAATGACTTGTCTATTATTATTTTCCAAAGCGTTGTTTATTTTCTGTTGAATTATTTCAAAATCGTCGTGGTCTGGGTTACCAGCGACCCATTTCCATGCGGAGCCAATGAAATTAAGAGATCTTTTGTATTTTGGTTTAAGATATCCTAAATGAATTTTTATTTGTTCTATTTCGTGGATGAGGAAAGGATAGATGGGATGGGAAGTGCTAACATTTGTCCTTATGGTGGAGTAGATATTGTCCAATAGTGATTCGTAATCCTCCAGGTCTACGACGTGTACTAATCTAACCGTACCGGATTGTATTTTGGCAAAGCCGACGTCGATTGCCACTATTTGTGAGTTGGTGTAATCCAAGATTTTAACCTCTCCTTGAATCAGGGGTAGAGAGATTATACTAAAAAGAAAGAAAAGAGGAATTAGCTTTCCTAATTACGGATGTTGTTTTTGTGAACGACCTTTCCGCTCTCGGTCAGTATGGTGGTGTGCCTATTCTCTTTTACTATCTCTTGCCTGTAACCCTTAGTAAGTTTAGTCCCTAGTCTCCTATTCTGTTTCACAAAAATGGTTTCTCCTACGTTATAGTTTTTGGGTTCCACCTTACCGCGGTTATGGTAATTCAGGTCGGATATTTGCTTATTCTTTAGATCCTCAATCATTTGAATTCTGTCTTTCTCCCGCTTGTTGGGATCATTGTAAAATTTTCTTCCGAAAAATGCCTCAGCTGGTTTCTTACCCAAGGTTGAATGAATTGTATTATTATATTCGTGGACAGACTTATCCAAGAGTTCGGACAAATCCTTTTGGGTTCCCTCTGATTTCAGACACCTCATGATTTCGGAGAGGGTGGAGTGAAACCTTTCGATTTGGCCATTAACCGTACTGGCATATGGTGGGATTCGGAAAACCTTCACGTTGAACTGATTTTCCATCATAAACGTTACTGCCTTGGAATTAAATGATTTTTCATTGTCCATTACGACTGTTTCGGGCATACCATAATTCATAAGAATCTCCCTTAGAGGCTGTTTAATATCTTCTGCGGCCCTTGATTTTAATATCCTCGCTTGGCCGTATTTGGTCAGCTTATCTATTGCTGTTAGGATAGACGTTCTCTCCGTAATATAGATATCAATGTGAATTATTTGGCCTGGATATTGCGGAATCGGTGTTTCTTGTAACGTTATGTTGTTCGGATTTCTATCATATTTGTTCTCCTTGCATATCCGGCAAAGTTTTACGATCCTTTTTATCTTTGCCATCATTTGCGGGAAGTAGCATCTCTCCAACAATTGAATCTTGTTTTCGGCAGCGTTTCTGTGGGCTCTATTATGTTCGTTTATGATTTCAACTTCTTGATCCGTTTCGTTATGGATATCGGCAACCATCTTTCTCGTGTAACGAACTTTAAATTTACAGAAATTCGAAGAGTAAATTTCCTGCGCTTTTCCCAGTATTTTATCAGTTGTTTTTATGCAGTTTGTGACAGAGGGATTTAAGTACTTTCCCATGATTTCATTCAGTCTTTCTTCGGTAGGTTCAGGTTCGAATATAATGTGTCTGTGGTAGGTTGGAAATACGATTTGGAACTCATAGGACCTTGTTTCGTGCGGTTCTATAATAATCTGATTCTTAAAAGCGTTTATCGGTGCGTCGCTGTATTGTATAAGGTTCCGTGGTGAACTTTGGACACTATGTTGTGTAGCACATGTTGAGTTTATCTGACATATTTGTTGCGTTGGTCTGGATAAAGCATCTGCGACTGCATTAGTACTGCCGGGTTTATACAATAACTCGTAATTGTATTCTTCCAGTATTGCTTTCCATCGTCGAAGCTTGCTGTTCGTATTTCCGTTACTTAGGGCATGTGTCAGTGGTTGGTGATCCGTAAAAATCTTCACCATTGCTGCTCCGTAGAGGTAGTTTCTAAGACTTCTAAGAGCCCAAACGATTGCCAACATTTCCTTTTCGTTCGTGGCATAGTGTTCTTCAGCCCTGTTAAGTGTTCTGGAGATAAACCTAATGGGTCTGCCATCCTGTTCTAGAACAGCTCCAATTGCATAATTCGACGCATCCGTAGTAAGCTGAAATTCCCTTTCAAAATTTGGGTAAGTCAGTATGACGTCCTCTGACGTCAACGTTTGTTTAATTTTGCTAAAAGCATCTAGGCCATTCTTGTCCAGTTTAATGATCACTTTGTTAGAGACAGATTTGGACATTCGTCCTCCTTCCCCCCTTAAGAGAGCCGTTAGGGGTTTTGCCAATTTGGCATAGTCCCTAATGAAACGGCGATAAAATCCTGCCATTCCAAGGAAGGATCTTAGATCTTTGAGTGTATTTGGGGCTGGGAAGTTGTTAATTGCCTCCACTTTTTTAGGGTTAGCCTTTATTCCCGTTGTGGATATTAGGAAACCCAAAAATTCGACTTCTGGTTTCAGAAACTCGCATTTGTCGAGTTGAACCTTCATATTTGCCGATTGTAGGGTGCGGAATATTTTCTCGACATTCTCCAAGTGCGTTTTTTCATCCTTGCCGAATATTATTATATCGTCAATGTAAATATAGCATATCTTTCCTATGTGTTCGCGCAAAATGTCGTCGAGAGTTCTTTGGAGTATGGATGGCGCATTTCTCAATCCAAAAGGGAGTCGGGTAAATTCGTACTTCCCATTATTGATTGAAAATGCGGTTTTCTCGATGTCCCTCTCTTTTAGTGAAATTTGGTGAAACCCGCTCTTTAAGTCTAGAACTGAGAAATATTTATTTTCTCCTAACTGTGAGAGTACCTCGTTTATTTCTGGGATGGGGTATCGATCGGCAATTGTGACCGCGTTCAATTTCCTATAATCAATAACTACTCTATATTTTCTTTTGCCCGAAGCATCTATTTTTTTTGGTACTACCCATACTGGCGAATTGTAGGGCGACTTTGATGGTCTTATAATGCCCTGGTCTAACAATTCCCTAATTTGTACTTCTACCTCGTCCTTTAAATGCATGGGATACGGATAGCATCTGGAATATACGGGTTTGTCTGTGGTGGTTCTAATTTCACCCTTTACCGATGTTGTATACGTGAGGCTCTCGTTTGGTTCCGAAAATAGGTTAGGATATTTTCCCACTATATTCTTGATTATAGTTTCCTGTTCGTTTGTCATATGTTCTGTTCTTATCTGGATAGCATTTACTGATTGTGAAATTTGTTGTTTTAATTTGATTCTGATACGATTATTTATTGTCATATAGCTCTCCGCAGCGTGGATAATCGCCGATAGTTCTTTCAGGCTATCGTTGCCCAATATTGCGTGAAACGATTTTAATGAAGGTAACAAGAAGAATTTAATATCCGATTCGAAAAGTTTAATAAAAGTGTGAGAGGTAACCGCGGTTTTGCCCCCAATGGAATTAGCGTAGAAATTGACTTTGTTAGGGATTGGCTTTTTTACTAAGGAGTTTTGTACGTAGTTTTTATTTGATCCTGTGTCAACAAGAATTTTGAGGACTGTCCCGGAACTCGTCTTGGCCTCAAAATACGGTAAAGACGAGTTCGCTAATCTAAAAAATGAATATCAGCGAAATCAAATGTTTCAACGAGGTTTTCCTCATTGTCCTGTGTCTCGTGATCGCCGCTAATATATTCTTGAATGTCCTGGAGATTTTCCGCCATGCCATAAGTCATCATTTGCTCATAATACGTTTCATCGTCAGGTTCATTGTGAATTTTAGTATTTTGGTCGTTTGTTTCCTGATCCATAGTGTCTATATGAAATTTCTCTGGTATTTATTGGGTTGTTGACTTGTATCGGCTGGTGGCCGTTTCCCTGCATAATCATTAACCGGTCTGTTCATATAATTGACTGCTCGTGTTTGTATCGAACGGTCGACGTCCATTGGTTCCGGTTTTGGAAGCGGTTTAGGTGCTAGTGGTCTCGGCGGTTGTATGTTCTGATGATATTTTCCGGCTTGATTGTATGTGTTTGGTGGTATATATGGTTGTCTACTGAAGTTTTGGGGGTTTTTGTGGGAGGTATATTGGTAGGTTGGTTGTTGGGTGAACGGTTGTGATGCGGAGGGCATGAAGGCAATCTGGGGGTGGAATTGGGGTTGTGTTAAACCTCTTTGAATGAATGGGGATTTGAAGTTCCGTGGGGGTTGGGGTGGTTGAGTTCTGGTTACCCTATGGTTAATGGCATGTTGGGATCTATAATTTTGGTTCTCTAGTTTGAGGCATAAGTGTAGTGCCTGGGGAAGGTCCGCAGGTTCTCGGATTCCCAACAATCTCGGTAAATCACCTCTGAGTCCGCGGACGAATGTGTCCAAAGCTTTGTCTCGGTACGTTTGGGTTAAGAGATCCATGGCCTCCCTGCCGATGTCCATACAGGCTAATTTATTCATTATTAGTGACAAGTGTGAGTAGACCTGTTGATAGAATTCCTGGATTGTATTGTTCCCTTGAACTAATGTCGTCATCTGATATTCTAATGTTCCCAGGTCCCTTTTGTCTGCATAATGTAGGGTGAGACACTTTGAAATACAGGTCCAGTTAAGGGGAGTATTATATGATTCCAATGCAGCATCTGCCGCTCCTATGATTTTATTTCTTATTACATTTAGAATTCCGTAATATTTCGGCGTTCCCTTACTTGACTCGTATAACTTTAATACGCGCTCTACGCTTTTTTTCCATGAGCTAAATTCCGACGGATTCCCTGAAAATTCCCTCAGACATCTAACCACGTCTGGTACTTTGTCCAAGTCTGTTAGGTTACCTAAATATCTATCCTCAATGTTCTGATCTACACCTGCCATAGATGCGTTAGGATTTAGAAGCTCCCTCACCAAATTACTACATTGTTCCCTGCATAGCCTAGTTACAACGTTTGTAACGGTGGCCTCTAACTGTGGATTCATGTTAGCGGGATTATTGTGAATTTCGGGAATAGGATTTAGGATTGGTGGTCTTAATAAATTGTTTGGATTAGCCATATGGAATACTAATGTTGATTGTAGATTAATTTATATTTTTGAAATTTTTTATCAAATTATTTTAATTAGCAGTAAGGATTGATTTTATGTTTTAGTTAAAAAAAAATTCTATTTCTTTGCTGGTAAAATTATTTTAATGAGGTTGTTTAAATTTTACTAATGTTAGTTCATATTTAAAAAAAAATTTATATTGATTTTGAATTTCCTTATATTATAAAAAATTTTATTCTTTATTGATTATTTTAATAAGGATGTTTAAATTTTACTAATATTTATATTTTCAGTTGAAGAAATTATTCTAATTAGCCATTTTAGATATTATTTATATTATTTTATATTTTTAATTTTAATTAGGATGTTAACAATGATTTTGAATTCTATTTATTAATTTATTTTTTCCTGGTTCAAGAATTTTTACTTATTTTGATTTGATAATTATAATTTCACTTACATTAAATATACCAGCATGTGTTGCATGATCTCCTTCTTTCGTCCTGTGGTTTGTGTTGTTCGTCTTCCTTCTTCGCTGCTCAGGCAATTCGTTGCCTGATGACTATGTGATTTTCGGAGGTGTTGGTTTGGCAGAATGTTAATATTTCTCTTAATCGTTGATTTGATCTGGATTTTTTGTTTAAGTTTTGTGTTTAGAGCGGCTTTTACGTTTGTTTCTTAGCAGAATTATATTTTGTTATTCACAGTATTTTGTAATTTTTTCTTTTTTTATTTGATTACAAGAATTTTCATTCGATTGTTTTAGTTTTCTTAACTGAACTATAATTAATTTCAACTATTTTAGTGTTTCTGGTTTTTATTATTTAGAAAGCTGCTTTAGAGTTTTTTTTTGTCTTTTTTGAAAGATATTTTTCACTACTTTAGTGTTTTATTTAGTAACGAAATTGTTCTTTACACTACTTAAGTGTTTTTGATATTTAGCAAACGAAATTTTTCTTCACACTGCTATAGAGTTTTTTTTTTTCTTTTGATTATTTTTCACTACTTTAGTGTTTTAGTAACGAAATTGTTCTTTACACTGCTTGACTGTTTTTGATTTTTAGCAAACGAAATTTTTCTTTACACTGCTGTAGAGTTTTTTTCTTTCAGTTATTATTCACTACTTTAGTGTTTTATTATTGGGTAACAAAATTGTTCTTTACACTGCTTTAGTGTTTTGATTTTTTTTTTGCAAACGAAAATTTTTTCTTTACATTGCTTCGATGTTTTATTTTGTTACTTAGCAAAGCTATTTTATTTATTTTTTATTTAACGAATTTAATTTACACGGCTTTTGGTTTTTAGCAAACAAATTTTTTCTTTACACTACTTTAGTGTCTTTAGGATTTTTGCCGTTGGGCGCCAGTTAAATAAAATAAAGCTTTATTTATGGTTTGAGTACTTGACTACAACTGACTGTTGGTAGTCAATAATTTTATTTATAAAAGTACAATAATGATTACTAAGCATTTACGGTAGGTATTTACGACAAACCAATGGTAGACGCATTGTCAACATTTTTAATAAAATAAATTTTAAATTCTTATTTTTGATTGCGACACACATTGTAATGTGAGTCGCAATTGGGTCACATTATTATGGGAAGACATTCTACTGAACTTAAACAAATTGCTATGTGGACAGCGCGTGTATTGAAATATGCAATGTAGGTAAAATGCAGTAAACTGATTAGAGGTATTCACAAGTTAATATTTTTTGTATTAACTTATATGTTTTTGCAAAACAGAAGCGACTTTAAGAAATAAGGTCAGGAGCAGTCCATTTTTCGACCTAGTCCCCATATAATTAAATCATATGCAATATGTAATTATATCATTTATACAGGTCTGTAAGGATTTATTCCATTGACCTAATAAATAAATAAATAAAAATAATAAATATAGCATCCGATGTGAACTTTTTCAAATCTGCAGGCAAAGAAATTAATAAAAATTCCACTCAGATTTGGGTTATGCATATTTTGTATACCCAGTTAGTTGGACCTAAGACCAATTTTCTAAATGTATTGTATAGGGTATCGCACAATCGGTCTAGAACGACGATAATTTTCTTACTTGTTTTTTTTTTGGATTTCTTTTTTCCGATATTTTTTGAAGAGTTTGAGGGTAAATTTCGCAGAGACAAAAACAGTTATACCAAATATTTGAATTCTTTTCAGCTATTTGCTGGGAAGTGTATATAGTGTATGTACAACATTGCTTGTTGGATTTTACGTCAAGATACTTGTAGTAAGTATACTCTCCATCGAAGCATAGTCTTTGTTATATTTTATCCACAAACAACTTCCAGAAGGTTGTTAAAGTTGGTAATTTGTTGCGGAAAGTATGCGGTTTTTCCATGACTTATATGCTACTGTTTTAACAGGGTCGTACAGTAAGTCGACTAAACGTCAACAGCAGCCAAGCCAGCACCTTGCGCATTTTACACGATTTCATTCGAAAATTTATCGCCGTTATTATACAATATTATAGAAATAGTTTTATTATATAAAAACAAGTAAGAAAATTATAGTCGGTCCAGCCCGACTATACGATACCCTATGCCATGGTTTAGAGACCCCATCTCTTCGGTCCAACTAATTGGATATAGAAAATAAGCATAAACCAATATTTATATGGGGACTAGGTCGAAAAATGGACCGATTCTGACCATATTTGGCAAAGTCACTTATATTTTGAAAAAATATATACAAACCCAATTTGAGAAAAATCTGTGCAATATTTTTGTTTTTTTGATAGATTTAAGTGAAGATCGGGAAGCAGATCTATATGGGGCCTATGAATAAGAATTGTCCTATAAGGATTATTTTTGGACTACTGATTAATGGATATAATAATCATATAAAAACCCAATTTGACTGAGATCTATATGATAATTTGAATCTTATAGCAATTTATGTCGATTTCATAGTTGGTCCTTAGAGATTGGGTCTCTAAACGCATGGTATAGGGTATCATATAGTCGCTCTTAACCGACTATAATTTTCTTACATGTTTTTTTAATTAACCAACACTCAGGCGATGCCCCCTACAAATGCAATACATTGTGTTGATTTCAGAAAAAGAGGCTATGGGAAGGAGGAAAGAGGGAGTAGTGTTTCTGGATTTGACTAACATGTTATTAGATTGTAACTGTCAGGAATGACTTGTGCGGGGAGTTTATTCCACATACAGCTAGTTCGACTGAAAAACGAATTCTCTCTGTAATGTGTTGTCAACTGGACAGTTGACTGCAATTCGGCCAACACGGCCTGTAGTACGGTAGAATGTATCACGTTGGCCTCTTAAAACGACTCCATTTTTTTTTGTCGTAAAAAGCATTTGAAGATTATGTAAAAGTGTTGAAAATCACTGAACTTTTTGCGCTTCCGATTCAAGGGTTTTAAAAGTCAAATTCAAAATTAAATTTTGTTGTATCGATGATTGCAGAGTTGATTTACTTCTTCGTTGATAGCAGAGTCTGCTAAAGCTGGTGATTTCACTGGAACTCGAGATACACAGTCGCATTTTAATGATAAATTCGAACTAGTGGTTAATTATCTGTTATAAGTTTATTCGGTAAAATATTGGTAAATATAGTCCACTGTGAAAACGTTCGATAATGATTCACGATGTGGGAATAGCATCGCAAGCTAATTGTAATGGATATTTTGGATCATATTTTTTAAAGTTGTACCACATTTTACGTTCCAATTATATTTTGAATTTTCTTTGATGAGATTACGATTTAGGCTTCGGTGGATATATAACAGCTGCTATTTTGTTTTTGGATATTTTTATATGATTATATTTGACTGTATGGCCTAGAAATTCGATTTCATCGACATTTGTCTTTATTTAATACCCCGCTCAGGATTCGCGATGAGCTTGTAAAAAAATGTTTAGCACTGTTAAGTTTTATAATTTGAGTTTAAAAAATTTTTTTTTTATTTTTTTTTATGTACAAAATATTTTATAAATGTAAATTTTTTAATAAATAATATTACACATATTAGAATTTTTAATACTTATGGTCACTCATACTCAACATTTAATACCGACCATCACTACAAATAAACAGATGCTAATGGTGTTAATTGTCCAACATAACTCAACACTGATACTATTTTGATTGTTATTGCTTGTGAGGTATTGTTTGTGAAAAAACTAAGGTTAAAAAATGGCACATAAAAAAAGAAGTTATGATGAAAGTTACATTTAATTTGGGTTCACGTTTATTATAAAAAATGGCGATAAACTGCTCCAATGCATAATTTGCCACAAAACTCTTTCAAAGCAATCAATTAAACCGTCTAAATTTGAAAGACATCTTATTACCAATCACCCAACACTTAGGGCCATTATTACAACTTCCCTTTAAAGTTAATGTTAGTTAAAGGTAACTTTAGCTAAAGTGAGCAATAAAGTTACCTTTAACTTCTTTTCATTATTACAACTTCCCAGTAAAATAAAATTAATATTTTTGATATTGTGGCAACACCAAAGGAAACACCGATTACTTTTGACCAAATGAATTGCTTTATAAAATACGTAGTGGCAACGTTCCTTTATTTGTTCGCAAGCAAACAATAGAATTAAAACTAAAAACCTTTATTATAAGTTGCATAATTGTTGTAAATGTGTAATAAAACTTTTTAAAAAATATACAAACATACATTTAAGTATATGCAAATAAATTTATTTCCAAAACTAAAGTGGTGTGAATTTCTTCTTCATAGATCAGAAAATGTGGCAACCTTAAATACATAAACCTCACGTTAAAAGTTAAAGGCAACAATATCTTCCCTTTAGCTTATCGGTCACTTTTAGCTTAAAGTATACTATAGTTGTAATAACGAAAACTAATAATCTGGCCGATAACATCCTAACTTTAGCTATTGGCAAGTTGTAATAATGGCCCTTAAATATAAAAGTTCTGATTATTTGCAACACAAGAAAAATCATTTAATAAGTTGACATTGGATTCTTCATGCAGTTTTAATTCAGAAATTGATAGTGTAATTGAAGCTTATGAAATTTCTATGCTAATTGCAAAAAATAAAAAAAAGTTGGGGAGTCGTGGCCCGAATGGAAGCCTCAAGGGGATCGTCCGACAAATGCTAGTGAGAACCGTAAACTTTTAATAAATTTTTATTGCATTCTATTTTTTTTGCTCCATGTACAATACTATCATTGAAATATGCTTCCGTCTTTGCAACTTGTTGTATATTTGATTAACAATTCGCTTAAACTCAAATGGCGCTGCCGCGATACCGAAAGATAACCTGTTCGTGATTACTGAATACGGTATTTCCCGATCCCTATTAAATATAGATTCTTATGCAATTTAAGCGAAACTGTGTATTGTTTAACGCATCCAATCTTTCGTTGACATATGTATATCATGAAATTCGTCATTTATTGAATTTATGTTGCAAACATCGTTCTTGTGGTTTTCTGAATATAAATGGAGCATTTCGTTCAAATTTATATTAAATTTTGAAATTCAATTTCGGATAAGAAGAGCTATATACTCTTCTGGAACAATATAAATACCATGATGGTATTCTCCCTCAACTTATATTTTTTCATCAGGGGTGAAAACATCTCTCGTATAGGATCGAAAATATATATTTGAGGGTTAAAACGGAACGTTGATGTTAAGCTAAAAAAATGTATCTCTTGTCAAAAATGAGTAACCCAACCCAGTGTCGATTTCAAACCCTTTTACCTTGAACTTTTGAATCGATTGATGTGTGTTTAAGACGTTTGAAATTCCAAAAAGAATATGTCTTCAATTTGATTCCCTGAAGTTTAATTGAACCTACCCTTCATATGTGCTGTTATACAAACATTGACCACATGACTAGGGTTTGCAATACCGGACCAAATTTTCAAAACCGGTATTTCGGTGTTTCATTATATTAATACCGGGATCAAACAAAAAAAGCGAAACTACACTACAAAAAATAGAGAAAAAAAAATTAAAAACAAAATAAAATATTTAATTCAATAATGTATAATTCAAAACAATAAACTTTTTCTAAAGTGCTACAAAAAGATAAGATATATAAAATAAAAAAGAATAATAAAATAATTAATAATATAAATGTATAATAAATCCTATGTCCTTTTGTGCTAGTTCCTTTTTTATAAGTTTATAAAGACACGCAGTCTTCATCACATTAACTTTCTAGCAAATTGCCATTTCCAGTTTTTCGTTCAATGTCATCGAAATTACAATTTATCGCTCAGAATCAGCAGACCACTCGGAAACGTCGATGGAAGAGGCTCCTATGTTTTCAATATCGTCATCATCGATATTATATAAGCATTCCAATAAATGTATAATTATTTTTATAATTGTTGCTTTGTTAATTCGATTAAAAATTTCATCTTCACCATCATCTTCTGATTCAGTAGGATTCTGCAGGTATTGCAGTAGACTCGATAAATCAGTGCGCCTTTGTTTTATACGAATATTTTGCTCTTCCTTGAATTTATTACTTAAAGCAGTATTCTGTTCTGTCAATTGATTAAACCTAAATAGTAAAGCTCCATCTACTCTAATAAGTATAGCATCTTGACGACAACAAGCTTCACAGTTAATTTGATTAGAAGAAGAACTGAAATAACTGATGATTCTAAAGAAAAATAAATTTCCGAAAATGATATTTCGACATTTAAACTTAAATCAATCAAAGTCTTTTGTATGCAGTTCTTTAACTGGACATAGCGTTCTAGCATGGCAAGTAAGCTATTCCAACGTGTTTTAGAATCTAGAATTAAATTCAGTTCCTTTCCAAATTGTTCTTTAACATGTTTCTGTACAGATTTATCATATTTCATTGGCCAACGTCTAAATAGCTTCACAACTTTTCTTATTTTTTTAATCAATGGACCTATCTGTTTATGAATAATTAAACAGACAATTGCATTGCTTTCTTGAAGTATGGCTAAACAATTGTCATCAAGATCACTATTATTTTCATTACTTGTATACTGGTTGCCATCTTTGTTAGAATTAGAATGTTCTGCATCAGACTTATCTGTGGTGTTCAGTTCATCTTCATTTTCTAAATTTTGGTGTATCATATTTCTATATAAAACCTTAATGACAGCCAATAGAATTCCGTGAACTAAGCAAAGTTGTTGACTTGCACAAATCAATTTTCCAACTTTGGTCAAGGCAGATGCACCATCGGTTGTAATGCACACTATGTGTATATTTAAGGAAACTTGGAATAATTTAAGTTTTTCTTCAACGAGGGCAACACACTTTTCTGCAGGCAATGGTCCTTGAACGCGAACTAATCCTAGGTTCTAGAATTTCTTGATGCCAGCATGAACATTTATATTTAAATAACGTCGGTTTTTGGCCGATGTCCATTCATCAAATGTAAGACTACTAAATCTTTGTCCTAAAAGAATTTGAGATTCTAACTCTTTAATCATATTTGCACAAATTTTTTCACTGTCCTGCACAACTACATTTTATATAGAGTTTTATCGATTTTGGTATATTTTCATACCCATAACCTTTTCTGATATCCATGGAAGTGCAAAATATGCTAATTACTTATAAAAAATAAAATGGTTAAATAAAAATGATATGAATGTACTGTCGCTCAACTAGAGGGATTTAGCTATTTGATCACGTATGTTGACTTGATTTTTTTTGTTGATAAATAGTGAATAAATCGATATATATAATCGATATAGTGAAATAATCGATATATAGTGAATAAATCGATATATATGTAAGAAAACCCTAACCCTAGCTAAAAAAAAAATAATGGATTAAACATTTTTCTATATTATAGCAGTTTTGATTTATTTAAAATTGCTATATTCTAAAATTTTAATATTAAATTTTTACGTATACATATTTAAAAGGTCATGGAAAATTTGCAGAAAATTGGTTTTAGAGATATGAATATCCAAAAATTATTTTGGGACTGTACTATTTTTTTAAAATTGGGGCTTTATTTCGCTATGAAATAATATCCAACTTTAAAAAATTATATATATATATCCACAAAGTGTTGGTGTTTTCTATAAAAATTTTTAGAGCCTTGTAACATTTTCAGTTTGGGTTCTAATGTTAAGCAGCCCATAATGACAAACTCACGCTTAGCTTTAAAATTAAAAATTAATCAAATCTCACTAAATCAGAATATTAAATCGATAATTCGTTCTTCAAATTTAAATTCTGAATTGATAATTGATTAAAGAAATATATTCGTAATATAAATGTAGTTCATACATTTTATTGTGAGTGTGCTATCACAAATATAAATGTGAATTTTTGTTTTGATTTTAAGTCTAACTTTTTTTAGTTATGGGAGTCAGTCAAATAATACGACAGACGACCAGCTAAATGGGTGGAAGTATGAGTATATATGTATATGCTTGTTTTTTAGCTAAAATTGCAGAAATTGATGTGGCGGCGTGTCGTGAGCAAGTGTCATGATTTGATGTAAGTTAGTGTGAACAACCAGTGCTAATAGATGAAATAAAAATGTTTAGTTGTGAGAGTTGTGCTCGTATTAAATTATATATTTTTTGCTTTTAAGTTCGCTGTGGGTGTTAACTCTATCGGAAATTTGATTTTGTTTAGTTCTTTGTATGTGTGCATACAATTCTTTCATATTTGCCATCAATATTATTTCAATTATGACACTAATTACAATTGTTGTAATTATAGTATGTATAAAAGTTTTATTTATTTTTTACCTTAATTCTAAATTCTAATTCGATTGTAAAATCAAAAATTTTTATTTCATATTTTATCCACTTGTCTTTTTTACGGTTGGTACCTCTGTGCCTTTTTAAAGCTTCATGTATTTTAACCGTGTGGATGAGATGTATTATGTGAACTCACAAAGCAAAGTTAACGTGTGGCTGGCTGTTTTGCAGTCAACATGTATGTCCTTTTGTTCTTAATATATTAATATCCCACAGTGGTATTTATATCCCACAGTCGTGGGTATCGTGTTATTTCTCACATTCTTTACATAATATCTAAAAAAAAATGGGTAAAGCGATATTCATAGTTATTCTAACTGCTTCATCTTAGGTAGACATCGTCCATGCTTCGTTGACTATTATCAAAGTAAAAAGAATGTTAAATTTTTGTCTGCGAAGCATCCTGTGACTTGCAAGTACAAAAAATATTCAATATATAGATGGAATGTATAATCTTGTTTTTTGCGTCTTCTTAGTTTTAAGAGTTCTATAAAAATCTTAACTATGGTGGATTTAATAACTCGAAATGGCCGCTGAGCCAGGTTATTCCATGATTAAGTAACTAGCTTAAAAGAATGAGGTTCCAAATGTAAAATTCTTAGTGTGGTGTTTCTTTTCCTGCATGAGATTTCGCTTCTCCTTTCGATTACAGTCCATTTAACATTATTTGCCTGGTTTTGTTATCAAACAACACGATATCCTTTTTAATCTTAGATTTTACTGTAACACAACTCAAAATTTCCAATTATGGTAAGTGTATATAAAATAAATGTACATAGTTTATAAAACAATAAGTTCTTATTTTAGTTTTATTTAGATTTGTGATATGTTATAATTTAAAATTGGAAAACATGTGTCTTTACACAAAATAAACTATCTGCATTTGGAAATTCTAAAATAATTTGAATGACAACACTCCTTTAACCCCTTTAAGCCATAACTCACGATAAGTTTTGTTCTGAACCGTTATATATTTCTCCACCCAAATTTCAATTCAACGCACAGTGAATCGAACATTTTTTAATGCATACACTTCATGCTTGGATAGTCATCGTTCAGTGGTTTCTATTTGTTGTGATACAAGAGTGTGGAAACGGAAAAGAGGGAGTATGTACGAGTTGGTATAAGTAAAAGCAAATGTGGCAAGTACTTCTGTGCCACCTCAGACACGTTAAAAAGATGATGCCGTAGGAATGAGGATTTGAATTTAAGCAATCAACCGCCACCCCAACATCCGAACGTGGTATTGTCGAGCCGTCATCATCATGATATGATAACAACTACGCAGTGGAGGGCATGCCATGATGACTTTGGCTTTAGCTTAGTTGGCATGCTTTGGCACTCTAGTTGTATACAAGAACGGTGGCGGCATTTTATTTTCTTTAATGCCATATTGTAGTAAGTATCTGTGTATGTGCTAATGTAAACATAATATCTACAGTGCTATACACATTATATTGATATTGATTTCTGATTTACAAAAGACAAAGTATTAGCCTACACCAGGCTATATTAAATGTTTTACTCAGCAATGCTATTTTTCAATAAATGATCAACAGATTTGAATCAAACGAATTTAACAGGAATTCACAAAATACGCAGCGGAACAATATTTAGTTATTATTATATAGCAAAACAAGGTGGAAAAACCAAAAGAATGAGCAATCTCGTGTTCGCACCGTGGCACACGAGATTGCACTTTAATATACGAAAAGTTTTTAATACTTTAATAACCCATGGCAAATTCAATATGCAAATCTTGTAGATTATGTTTAAATTTTGAACCTATTTTTAAACGTACAGGTAAGTTTATTTGTTTGAATGATTAAATTATTTCTATTTGAACAACAACAAACCCTTGTGCGTATTTTAATAAGTTTATTAAATAAAATAATTTTTTTTTTACTTATTCCTTTTATTTGCAATCTATCTTACAACATTAAGCAAATTTGATAATAATTAAAACATAACATAATTATTAATCTTCTGTAAGACCAATAATATTATAAATTCTATGAGATCACAATTTAAATATTTGTCTAATTAATGTTAATGTTATATAATTACATTTTTTATATTAGTTATTTTTATATTATTTTTTACAATTATTTGCTGAAAGGGAGGTCAAGTATATGAAGTCTTTTTGATCTCTTAATTTCATTTGAGTCATCTAATAATGATATAGCTAGCGGATTAATATGATCACTTAACCTTTGCAGGTATCGGTTACTGTAATTACATATTTCTGTTTTTATTTTTGGAATATTCAAATCATTATGTAAAGTTTCTAACAAACCATGGCGCGTTGGCAATCATTCTTAGTGTTTTTGATTGAAATCGTTGAAGAATTTCCATATTAGAGTCACTTGTTGTACCCCAAAGTTGAATCCCGTAAGCCCATACAGGTTTTAATATTGTTTTATATAGCATGACTTTATTTTCTAAATTTAATTGTGATTTCGGACCAAGCAACCAATACATCCGTTTTAACTAGTTGATGAAATAAAATAATGAATCGAAAACAAGCGGTCTTCCTAGCTGTCTCCTCGCGTAAATTCATGATAAATCGTACAGTATCCTGCCAAAAAGCGTTGTCGTCGAAATTCTGAGCTCAATTAGAACTTCCCGTTAGACGTATACAACAAATTCTAAATGACTCCAAAAATATGGTTTAGCCAACAAAACCCTTAGTTTGGACAAAAATCAATTATGTTTTAGGAAAAGTGGGAGAATATTATTTTTATTGATGAAAAAAATCAATTTAGATGGTCCTAATGGGTTCCAATTTAATCAAAGAGAAAGAGGTGCGAATTAAAAGAAAATCATAGGTGGAAGTTTAATGATTTGGGGAATTTTCTCTTTTGAAATTTATCTTCCATTAGCTTGGATTTCCACAAGATTAAAATCAACAAGTAAGAAAATTATAGTCGGTCTAGACCGACTATACGATAGCCTATACCATGGTTTAGAGACCCTATCTCTTCGGTCCAACTAATTGGATATAGAAAATAAGCATAAACCAAATTTGAGTGGCATTGTTATTAATTTTTTGGGCTGCAGATATGAAAAAGTTCATATCGGGTGCTATACTTTTATGGGGACTAGGTCGAAAAATTGACCGATCCTGACCATATTTGGTAAGGTCACTTAATTTTTGCAAAAACTTATACAAACCAAATTTGAGAAAAATCTGTGTAATATTTTTGGTTTTTGATAGATTTAAGTGAATATCGGGAAGCAGCTCTATATGGGGCCTATGACTAAGAATTGTCCTATAGGAATTATTTTTTAACTACTGATTAATGATATAATATAATAACACAAACCCAATTTGACTGAGATCTATATGATAATATGGATCTTATGGCAATTTATGTCGATTTCATAGGGTCATTTGTATGGGGACTAGGTCTGAACATGGACCAAATTTCACCAATTTCAATAGCGTACATCTATGGACAAAAGCTTATATTACCAAATTTCATCAAAATATATTCATATTTGCGACCAGTAGTTTGATTACAAGGTTTACATTTTTATTTTTTTATTTATTTATTTATTTAATCAGTCTATGGAATCATCCTTACAAACTACTTAAAGTATACATTTATATTATAATTTATATATATAATTAAACATTTAACAAAATTGATATATAACATTTATTTAATTCAGTTAATTTAATGCATTTAAGTGTTATATAATATCTCTTCTCAAAATATCCAAACTTTTATTAAAATCAATAAACTGATACAGCATATTAAACTCATCACAAATTCTACGAAGTGGATTAAAATTAACATAGTTTGTACAATAATATTTGATAGTTAGAAAGTTATAATTTCTTGATGATCGAAAAGGAATATCTATATTTATTTTGTTGATAAGAAATTAAGATTTAAGACTACCATTTAACAGTTTTAACAGGAAAGTAACATTTAGCATATGTCTGCGACTTTTCAATGTAGGAAGCTTAATTAGAGCCAGAAGATTTTCATAAGATGGCAACCTCATATTAGGATCCCAGCCCAAACCACGAAGACAAAATAACAAAAATTGTTTTTGAACTGATTCAATTTTATTCGAATGTATATGATATTGCGGATCCCAGACTACAGACCCATATTCGAGTATTGGTCTTACCAAGGTAGTAAACAATTGTTTTGTCGTATACGGTTCCGAAAACTCTATAGCCCACCGTTTAATGAATACAAGTACACCAGTAGCTTTATTTATTGTTAGCGAAATATGACTTCTAAAGTCTAATTTTTATCCAGAAGTATGCCAAGGTCATTGAATGAATCCACTAAACCAAGCACAGCATTATTCATGATATACCGACCATTAATTGGAATTGATCTTGTAAAAATCATATATTTGCATTTTTTGACATTTAGGTCCATTAGATTAATATTACACCAAGTAGTCATTCTGTAAAAGTGATTGTTGATCAAGATTGTTGAGGGTAAAAATTAACTTTACATCGTCTGCATACATTAATGTAGTTGAGTGTTTAATTACAGAAGGAAGATCATTTATAAATAGCGTAAATAAAAGAGGTCCCAAGTTACTACCTTGAGGTACACCAGATAATACTTTATGTTGTTGGAATACGAGTTACGAAACTTAATACATTGTGTTCTGTCTTTTAAATATCATCCAATCCATTTTATCAGCAATATACCAAAGCCCATACGGTCAAGCTTAAATAAACAACAATAGGTCATGATTTACTTTATCGAATGCCTTGCTAAAATCATTATAAATAACATCTGTTTGTTTCATATTAATAAAACCATCATTTAGCAAAGTTGTAAGCTCCAAAATATTTGTTATTGTAGAGCGTGATTTGCAGAATCCATGTTGCGTTGGAGATATGATAGAGGACAGATGATGTGACAACGCGTCATATATAAGTTTTTCAAATAGTTTTGGAATAGCACTTAATTTAGCAATACCTCTATAATTCGAAATACCAGCTTTAGATCCAGACTTAAAGGGAATAATAAATGATTCTTTCCAAATGGGAGGAAAGTAACCCAATTTAAGGGATATTTTAAACATATAACCAAAGGAATATACAATAAATGTGCGCAGCGCTTTAAAATGCAACTAGGAACACCGTCAGGACCAGCAGCATACGACAATTTCAATTTTGTCAGGGCATTCAGAACTGTATGTTGATTGATGGATGGTATATTAATAATTGAAGATTCCGAAATTATGTATGGATACAGATTATTGCTATTAACTACTGTCGAAGAATAAGTTGATGCAAAAAAGTCTGCAAGCATATTACGTAAGGAGTTATCATCTGAAGATTCTAAATCACTGTACTTCATAACCGAAGGAAAGTCCGCAGTACATCTTTTAGAATTAATAAATTTATAAAATGATTTTGGATTATTTTTTAAATTATTCCTTACTTTAAACATATAGTTATTATAGGCCAATTGATTAGCAATAATAAATTCCGATCTTGATAACGAGTATTTCATATAATCTATCAATGTTCCATATTTTCTATAATTTTTGTACATTTTGTTTTTCTTATTTTTAAGTTGAGATAGATGTTTTGTATTCCAAGGAGGACCATTCGATTTAGGAGGTAACATTTTAGGTAAAGATGCCGAGAAACATTCAGAGATGTGATGATAAAATGTATGCAAACACAAGTCCAAGTTATCATTGCAACGAGATAACACATTTATCCAGTCAATTGGGAATAGATGGAGTTGTAAATCTTGGTAATTAGTTTTATTAAAGCAATAGATTTTATCGCTGTGAGTTAACTTTTTTTTATGAAGAGGATAGGAAAAAAAGCAAGATATCTCAAGTGTTGGATGGTATATATCTTCCGGATTAGAAATAGGGCTATGTCGCAATATTGAAAAGTCATTGGGTTCATTAACGAAAATAAGGTCCAACAGTCTACCAAATGCATTTGTGACGGAGTTGACTTGGAAAAGACAATTTTCCAATAAACGATAAATAAATGCAGCTGAAGAATCGGAATAAAATTAATCAATCGACCAGCGTTTTCAGTATTATAAAGTAAATTATTAGCCGTAGTAGTTCTAGGCATTGAAGAAATATTTGGAGCAATAATGTTCAGAGCATGCTGATTACTATGGTTATTAGCATCTGATGTAATCGGAAATACTGCAGTTTCATTTAATATTGGAGTAGGTTTATTAATTAAAACTTCAACGTTGTTTGAATGAGAAACGGCAAGATCAATATTAGTAATATTTTGAAAAGGATTTGGTAAATATAAAGCAGATGCAGTAGCAGTAGTACCATTCTGATGTGCGCCATTAGGACCAGGATTCTGACTAGAATTTTCTTTATTCAAGAATCTTTGAGACTTACGACGAGTTGGGGATGGTGACAGCAATCCCTCTAAGGATTTGAAATCATCAAAACGCTTTCCATAAGCATTAATTTGACCAGATAAATTATTAAGGTTTTGTTGAATTTGCAAAAAGTTATCTTTCGTACTTTTTTGACATCCATTACAGCGCCAGTGCAAGTTTTTATGTTTAGATATTGACTCAGCAACCAAACCAGACAGGCCACTACATTTAAAGTGACATAAACCATGACAAAGCCAACAGGTAAGCATTCTTTCTTCATAATCAACCAAAGAGCAGCCTTTTTTCAAACATGCCATTATTAAGCTCTACAGGTCAAAAACAGCACAACTTTAAATAAGGTAACAGAATTGTTAACTATGGTCACGAAAAACGTTTAAGCACAATAGAGTTTAAGATAAAACCACAAGAAACGGCAGCGGTAACGAGTACAGTAAAGCTACGATCTGGCTACACACAACCAACCAGTATTTTGGGTAAAAGAAACAGCTGTAGACAATATTTCTTGTTGATAGTTTTCATGTAAATATTGAGTGTTTTTTTATGTTTTTTTTAATAATTTCTGTTCGGTTCACTTTTATTTTTGTAAATAACAGCTATTGTGATCAAAACTTTCAATTTTATATTAGTTAAAATTTAAATAGTGACACACTGATGTCAGAAATTATAAAAATATTGTATTTAGTACAAATTTTATATAAACCTCTGTTTTAAAACTGTAGATTTTAATAAATACGAGGAGATTTAAAAAACACGTCTGACTCCACCGACGACACGAAAAGATTGGACACACAGACGGACGGACGGACGGACGGACATCGCTAAATCGACGCAGAAAGTGATTCTGAGTCGATCGGTATAATAAAAGATGGGTCTTGGTCAAATAATTTTGGTAGTTACAAACAGCAGCACAAAGTCAAAATGTATGTGGAAATGCTCGGAACCTATTTTCTCAACCCAATAGAGAATCTTTGGGGAATATTACCTCCGCTTTATGTAACCCAGAAGCAGTATTTCAACTCGGCCAATGTCATAATCAGGAAAAATCTGTTTTATGCGCTCATAAACGGAAAATATGAAAAACTTTAAATAAAACCTTTACTGCCTTAAATTTTGTTGTTGCATATATTTTTGTCTATAAGCAAGTTTTTACTTGATAGAAAAAAAAAAACAATTGACCACATTTAAAAAAAATAATAACTTTACTCTTGAATTATTAGTGTATAAAACTAGCTAAAACTAGGTTTTACTCGCAATTGTAGCATCTATGTCATTAGTATAGAATATTGTATTTAAATGTTATAGCAAGAAATATACTTAGTCAGGCCACTTGGTATCCTCAGGAATTTGAGTTAAGTACTCTTATCATAGTTAGTTAAAAACAATATGCAAGTAGTTAACAATTCAATGGTACATTAATAATAATTTTCGATCCATAAATTAACTTAGAAATTTTTATTATTTTTATATATGTATGTTCCCGTCGTTCCTATAAGGAGCATAGGGCCTCAAAATGAGAAATGCTTTATGGATGAAATATATTCTTAAGTTAATTGAGAGTAAAACACACTTTTCCAATTATGTTTTTGAAATAATCAATTTCATTTTGAATGCCTTTAAAAAGTAATTTAGATATTTTTAATTTCGTTTTAACAAAATCGCAATTTCAAATAATATCAACTGTATTTCAGAAAACATTAATTATACTATGCAGCAAGCAAAAATTCCTTTGATAACCACTATATATTTTTGATTCGCTATAGTCTCCTTACAGCAAAACTCATCATTATTTCAAATTCTGTGGTAAGGTTTTTTTTTAATTTTTTTCTAAAATTTGAGATTTTTGAAGAGGCTGCTCCATTCATCTTGTCGTAACTTTTTTACGACATATTCGATTTGGTTAACCAGTACGTCAAATAACTTTAAATTACGCCAGCTTTATGTTTTGGAATTATTGAGGCACAAGTGGAAAAAAATAGTTTTTTTCTTTAAATATAAAATTTTTGAATTTTTGTATTGTGGTAGAAATAAATAAAAAAAAATGGAAGGAAATAATAATATTCAGGTAAGTTTTTATGTAAAAGAACAATTACTTTGATTTTATTCCAATTTTTTCAAATTGTAGTATATGAAAATATGACAGGTTGTTCACATATGTATGTACTATTTGACGTCTGTATATCCCAGATAGCGTCGGAAAATTTTTGAAAATGTAACATTTTATTATCAAACTTAGGTCTCGATGGGTTTCTTAACATTTTTTATAATATAACTTTTTTCCGTATAGCCTATAGTTTTCCCGGAATCAGGTGTCCTTTTAAAAGGACAGTGGCTATATATACTACTATACATTTTCTTGTTTTTATATATATACCCTATACCACTATGTGGTTTGGGTATAATGACTTTGTGCTGCTGTTTGTAACAACCAAAAATATTTGACCTAGACCCATCTTCAATTATACCGATCGAATCAGAAACACTTTCTGAGTTGATTTAACAATGTCCGTCACTCCGTCCGTCCGTCTGTGTGTCCATGTAAAGCTTGTAATCAAACTTCAGGTCGCAAATATGAATATATTTTGATGAAATTTGGTATATAAGCCTTTATCGGTCATGGGATGAACGCTATTGAAATTGGTGAGAATCGGTCCATGTTCAGACCTAGCCCCCATACAAATTACCCATATCAAATCGACATAAATTGCCATAAGATCCAAATTGTCATATAGATCTTACTCAAATTGGGCTTGTATGCGTTCATTACATCCACTAGTGAGTAGTCCAAAAATGATCCCTTTGACCCCATATAGAGCTGCTTCCCGATCTTCACTTAAATCTATTAAAAAACAAAAATATTGCACTGATTCTTCTCAAATTTTGTTTGTACATATTTTTGCAAAATACAAGAGACTTTACCAAACATGATCAGGATCGGTCCATTTTTGGACCTAGTCCCTTTATAGATATAGCATCCGATATGAACTTTTTCATATCTGCAGCCAAAAAAATTAATAAAAATCCCACTCAAATTTGGTTTTTGCTTATTTTCAATGTCCAGTTAGTTGGGCCTAAGAGATAGGGTTTCTAAACGCATGGTATAGGGTATCGTATAGTCGGTCTAGACCGACTATAAATTTCTTACTTGTTTTGTTTTGACTTTATAAGAATGTAATGAATTTTGTTTTACAATGATATAAAAAAAGGGATTTTGGAGATATATGATATATAAATGTATATTGAAATGTTTTAAGTTGGTGTGTGGTACGACAAGAAGCAATCCTTTGGATGCAAAGCGACATTGCATTTGTTGCAAAAAAAAAGTTGGCCTTCTTATGGCAAAAGCTGCAACGGGTTTGATTTTCCTTATGTTGTACCAAGTGACCTTGTCCATCAAATCTGGAGTACATGTGAAGCTTGGCGCTGGATTTGCTTGAACCTCTCTTTGATGATGTTTTGAAAGATTCCAGTAATCCATTTGCAATAGCTCTTCTGAACGCTAAATGGTCCATGGTGCCGCCATAAGAACGAAGCAGTAACCAGCTATTTTGCTCAGCCATATCCATACAATGACATATGAGTGTAAAGTACCACTTTTTTCCTCTTATAGATGTTCGGTAAAGCCCGATGTTTTGGTCGGCTCTGTCAACTCCGCCCATGTTTTCATTATATTTTTTTATAAGCTTCGGTTGCTGGATTGATATTTTCTTCTTGTCTTTTTGTGTATAGCGAGATACCGGCAATGATGGCAGTACTTCACAGTGGTTTGAAGCTATCGAAACAATGCTGTTGTCTACCCACTTACAAGCTACGACTGAATTGTCAATAGTGGTGGCATACTCAAAAAGTCCACGATTCTTCCGTTTCAACATCTTTGAATGTGACAATGCACAGTCTTTTCCCAGCCTGTTCTCTCTCAATGTTCCCACTGCTTTGATGTTTCGTAGCTTCAGCTCTTCTAGCAATTGTATGGACGTAAAGAAATTATCAAAATATATTTCGAATGGAACATTGGGAAAACTCTCTTGTAGTACATCGACAAAACGAAGAACAACATTGGCACCCAGTCCTAAGTGTTTATACTTGCTGTCAAAAGGAGTGGAAGCGCCTTGGTAAGGCTCAAACCATAATATATAGCCCAATCGAGTTGTGCCTGCCCATAACTTATAGCCCCATCGGATTGGCTTCCCACGGATAAACTGCTTTGTACCATGGTGGCCGAAGTATGGTACCATTGATTCGTCAACGCTATGGCATTCTTCAAGTGGAGCATGTTGAATAAATTTTTCACCAATAGCGTCAAAAAGTGGTCGAAGTTTTGCAAATCTGTCTTGCTGTTGTAGACTGGTATTGTCGCAGCAGTGTATATTTTTTATCATATAACGGAAACGACTTCTGGTCATCGCTTCACAAATGACTTCACTGTTCACATCCTTAGCGTTTTCCCAATACATTTCCCGCCTTGGAACTTGGACATATCCACTCATCAGCAAAATTCCAACGAAACAGCGCATTTCATTTAGTGTCACATCACCAGGGCGGTTATGGCGAATTGCATACATATTTGTATATCCAACAAGCAAGTTAAAAACTTCTTCATCAAAAAATTTCATAAAAATTGCCATGGGATCTGGATTTTGATGGCATCCTGAAAACGCCGCCCAAGAAGGTAAGCTAGGGACGATATCCCTTTGCTGCCACTTATACACACATGTTTTTTGGTCGGACGGGGCTCTTCAACACTTTTTCGCCGGACTAGCTCTGCTAGAGCAATATTATCGTCGCTATCGTCGTCTGTTATGGTGTTACAACCAACTTCTACCTCTGCACGTAGCTGACCGCCTGTCAAATTGCTGAGACACACATTATCTTCATCGCCGCTGTCTTCATCCGTTACATCAGCGTTTGCGTTTTCGGGGAGCGCGTTGTAAATATTGTCAACAACATCCTCATCACTCCATTGGTCAAGCTCTTCCAAAATCTCGTTAGGAGTCAACGTCTTTCGGTTTAAATGACTGCAAAAACGTATATAAAAATATATGAAAAAAAAATTTTCAACAGTAGTATATTTTGCCACTGTCCTTTTAAAAGAACAGTGCACTTTGTGCAGCAATACCGCGTTGTGTACGCTTTAAATTTGATTTTAGTAAAACTATTATGTTATTGTTATTAATTTTTTAACCAAAAATTGCATTTAGCTAGATGTAAATATTTTACTTACTCAATTTTTTTCCATTGTGCACAATTTAAAAAATCAATTTTCACAAGTCACTCAATGCTAAGTCAAAACACGCGGAACTGCTTTTGTCTAATGACGCTTTCTACCTGCGAAGCTACGTCAATAAGAACAAACAATAATAACACAAAATCATTTGCACAAATACACAAGTGCATAACGGCGATTTTTTATCATTTATGTTGACGTTTTTGGTGGCCTTTTAAAATGACGGTTGCGCCAAGTGGGATAGTCACAAAGAATAGAAAGCAACAAATACTTACCATATTAGTACTTAACATTAAAGCTGCATGTAATAAAAATCAAATAAATTTTGTTTCAGGAAAATCCATGGATACATTCATGTTTTATTCCTAGTAAAGTGAAAGTACCTAGCCAAAAATTTTTGTGATTTTTTTAACGGTACTATCCCATTTATTACACAGTACTTTTTTTAATCCTTTTTATTGTGTTGTCTCTATAGAATTTATTTATGTACGTCTGATTTGCGACTATCGGTGTTTCTTTTTCTAATTGTGACCACCTGCGTGTATGCCTATTTGGTTCTCCTTTTTATTGGAAAAATGTGATTTTAAAAAGGCATATTAAGATCACCACTTTGTACAATCAGTATTACTCAACAAGTGATTGCGGACAAGACAAATGTTTATTTTAAATATAAAATAATAATTAGAAAAATGTTGTGTAAAAATGAAACGGATATATTTTGTTATTTGTGTAGCAAACTTATAACCAAAAAGAAACGGTGCCATTTCTCAATTGTTTACCAAATTAAATACAAAGATTATTTTAAAATAAAGGTAGAAAACATTGACCAATACTGGATACCCAGTTCAATATCTGTTAATTGCCGAGTTATTTCAACAAATCCTTCTTCATGGAACTCTCAGTAAGTTCTTTTAAATATGAATACTTTTTCTCACTGCAACTTTTTCTCAACTTACAGAACATACAAGAAAACTGTATAACCTATGCTGTGGAGAGAAACAGCGAGTCATGAATCTGATTGCTATTTTTATTTAAGTATTAAAAGAGGTTTAGAAAAACATATGCAATAGTCCTACCCCACCATTTCAGCCGGTGGATTTACACTTCCCGTTCTACATCAATATTGAAATTCACTTTATACCATATAGTAACATTTTATCAACCTTCATATTCGACCATGTGTACTAAATCAGATGATCTAAGACCGAAGCTTTACAATCAACTTGAGCTAAATGATCTTATGAGAGACCCCGAGCTAACAAAAGAGTAATCGGAGCATCTCGCTTAAGAGAGCGAAATTTCTTACAAAATGATGCCAAGTCAACTGCGTACCGGGACCGACATAAGCCATATGCCAATTTTTATACAAAAAAGATAGTGTCTGTTTTTTTACGACATAAGTGGTCTTTTTGAGAGGCTCGGGCAAAAATAAGTCGCAAGTTAGTGACGGCTATTTGTTGATAGTAGCACAACAAGAAGCCATCTATACTCATGACACATGCCGTGAATATGAAAGAAACATATGAAACTATAGTCACTTTATTAAGAAATTTGAACTATGAAATACACAATTGTGTTGCGAATTAAAAATTGTTGCTATTTTAACAAGCCTCTCGGATAGCCGAGATCGGAAAAATCACTACATTAAAAAGGATTGGAAAACAAGAGCCGAAAGCACCCTAGGCCTACATAATGTAAGTATGCTGCATTGATTAAAAAGGACAATGTAATCTTACCACCACTACACATATAGCTGGGCTTAGTTAAAAATTTTTAAAGCACTAGACAAAGAGAGTAGAGCCTTTGCTTATTTAAAGCCAACATTTCCAAATCATTTATTTGGAAAAAATTGGCGAAGGCGTTTTCGATGATCCCCAAATTCGAAAACTGCTTCTAAGCCCTAACTTTGAAGAGTTATTATCACCAGATGAAAAAGCTGAGTGAAATTAATTTCGACAAATTGTTTCTAACTTTCTGTGAAACATTAGCAGTCAAAATTACAACGAAATCGTTCGTGATTTGCTTGAAAACTATTTAAAAATTGGTAAGTAGTAACTAAATTTCTAATTTTAGATGTAAAAATGTCACTAAAAATACATTTCTTGCATTCGCATTTGGATTTTTTTCCGGAAAACCTTGATGCCGTAAGCGACGAACATGGTAATCGATTTCATCAACACCTTAAGACCATGGAGCAACGTTATCAGGCACTATGGAGTGAAAATATGATGGGGGATTTTAGTCGGTTCCTTATAAGAGAATCAAACTCAGGAAATCATAGGAGACAAAACAATGCTTTATTAATGTTGTTGATTAAAATATAACTATTTGTTAACTTTGTTTGTTAAAAATATCTATTAAATGCTACTCAAATCTTTTTTCTATCAAAACTATGTACTTCCACTTTATCAGGAATAAAAAAGGAATTTATCCCTGGGTTTTCATGAAGTAAAATTTATTTTGTTTCTATTACGTACTGGTATATTTTTTTTTTATGAATTTTTTCAATAAAAAAATTTTATAATTTCAAAAACACAATTTTTCACTTGTACCTCAATAATTCAAAAACTAATGGCTATATCAAAAAAATATATTAAAAAAATTTAAAGCTTGCTTAATTTAAAGTTTTTTAGCGTATTGCATAAAAAAATCGAATACGTCGTTCCGAAGTTACAACAAGCATGTATGGAGCAGTCTCTTCAAAAATCTCAAATTTAAGGAAAAAAGTTTAAAAAATCCTTACCATAGAACTTGAAATAATGATTATTCTTCTTTATAGATTTAACTAAACATCGGAAAACAGCTTAATATCCAGGGTTTGTTTTAGGACTATTGATTAATGGGTATAATACACATATGTGCATACACCAAATTTTATCGATATATACATATATGATAATCTGAATCTTTATATCTTTATGAGGACGCACAGACAGGTAGACTAACGGATGGATATCGCTAAACAATGAATCGCTAATCGATTCAGAAAATGATTCAGAGTCGATTGGTATAAAAAAAGTCTGATATTACATAGGGTATTCACAAGGGTGTCCTAACTGTTGTGTGTCGTATGTGTTAAAATTATACAACAGTTGTATAATTGTTGTTGATATTTTCCATACAAAAAAATTAAATTTTGCGGTGTACTATGTGATCAGCTGTTCTTTGTTTACTATTTAATCAGCTCTTGTTGTATATTCCAAATATTTTTTGTAGTTTTCTTGTAAATATTGTGGTAGAAATAAATAAAAAAAAAAATGGAAGGAAATAATAATATTCAGGTAAGTTTTTATGTAAAAGAACAATTACTTTGCTTTTATTCCAATTTTAGTCAAATTGTAGTATATGTACTATTTGTATGTTCTATTTGACGTCTTGTATATCTTTACAACATACAACTTTAGTACACCTTATGAATTCCCCAACTTTTTATATGCTCTAATATGTCGATGTCATATTTATAAAATTGTTCTGATCAATATCTTTTTTGTGAGTTGGGTATAGTTTCTCAATGTAAAAAATATACATTTTAAATCCTAATTTTATGCAAAGCAGTGTAGAACATGCATGTGTGTGCCTGTGACCGTAAGTGAAGATGTGTTTATCATCGTCGCGTGTTACAAGTCAAGTATTTAATTGTAGTTCTTTTGTGTTTTTGTTATTAAACATAGTATGTATTTTGTGTATGCGGGTAAACCCGCCTCGTGCGAATTCATCTTTATCGTTTAGTATTATGATGTGGTTCATATTTTTTGCTTTCTATGAAACCTGACTGCTCAACTGTTAAAGCAAGCACAGCATAAGCTCCAGATTCAATTCCTTTGGCGTGGTCTGAATAGTTAGTTTGTTGATTATACGTTTGTTGTTTTATGCATCAAGTATTTTTTTATTTAGTTAAATTATCCTCGTAAACTCATACATACACTTTCCTGACGTTTCAAAGTTGTGTATTTAGTCCACAAAAACAAAAAATCGTCAAGAATCCACGATATCGATGACAATCATCAAGGAATGGAAAAAAACCAAAGGCACGAATTCGAAAAATACGCCTTATGCTGTTTAACTTCAATCTGTTTGAGCCGTTTATTGTATGGTGTTGCGCAAAGCTCTCCTTTGATGTGGTGTTACTCTCGCATAAGCAACTGAAGAGGATATTTTGAAGAGTAGAATTACCAAGGATAATGATTCTGTAGTAAATTCTGTTTTGTTCGTTAGTTGCTCGTGTGACTTCTAAGAACATGCATGTATTGTTACTGCATGCAGCAACAACAACAGACACAGACTCGTTATCAATAAATACATAACTGTAACAGATTGACCTGTGCGTGAGTGCTATTGTGTTTGTCACTAGAATTTTGACTATTGTGAACAAGAAAGCAAGCTGTTCTGTAGTGTTTATTAAATTAACGGGTAGCATTATCGTTACTCATCAAAATATTCGCAAGTGTTATGTCCTACAACTACTTTACAATTCATATTTAATTTTGTAATATGTTAAGAATACAAAATGACAGCGAAACGTGATAAGCAATATGTTAATAAAACAACTTCTGCAACTGGTAACAAAACTTCGATAATATGTGGAATGCTTTTTATACAACATAAAATATTTTTCTAACTCTATCGTTAGGATTGAGGTCCAATGTTTTTGAAATCTCAGTCCATATGGTCGGTCTTAGAAAATGTTAATCGTTAGAGCGAAGTGAACTAAGAAAAATTTGATCGAATCCTTTAATCTGCGCCACTTAGCGGATAAGACTATAAAATTAGCTGAGGTTTTTGAATACCGCCATATGTATATGTACATATATAAAATTTTCTTTAATTTCATTATTATGAGCATTTATTTAAAATTTAATGAAAATAAAAAAAATTAATAAAGTTTAATGTAAACCTCGAAAACAAAAGGAAAAAAATATTGAACAAACTGTAGAATAGTTTCTGCAAAAAAATAGATATACACACAGTCAAAGTGCCAACAGTCAAACCAAAGCGTAACTTTAAAACATCTTCCCAAGTATGATTCAAATTATCATAGTTTTTCTGCGTATAGTTGAAGTTTGCTTTAATTTTTTTGATAACATAATGCATACATGTGGGTAATGTCAGCTGCCGTAGTTGAGATACTTGTAAAATATCAACCAGCTGCTAATTCTTTTACTGCAGCTCATTCCATCCAAATTAAAGTATATGTATACTGAATTCAAAAACTCTAATATGTATAGACCGACTGTAATTTTCTTACTTGTTTCAAATTTGCTTGTCAATTCAATTTATGATTACTTTTTAGTATGTCATCATACACAGTTGGTGAGAATAGTACCAAGTTTTGTTGTTTTTTCAGTATTAATACCCTTAACTAGTATCAAGTAAAAGTTTAGTGACATCCCGTTCATTGGAAAAAAGATGGTATTAAAAAGTAAAGAGAACCGTCATCTTCCTATTCAATGATAAATGACTGGCTTTCTGTATTTAAACGTGCACGTACAAGTGCCGACGATACAAATACAAGGTCATTCAAATGAGACAGTTACTGAAGAGCGCAAAAAAGTGAATTCGATTGTTTCGGATGATTGAAAAATTAAAGTGAGTGAGATTCCTAATATCTTGAAGATATCGATAGGACGCGTAAATTTCTCAATTGAAATGATATGCGATTTTATTTTTTTGATAAAAATTGGTTTTTTTTTAGCACTTAAGCTATTTTCGTGTCACGGCTAAATAAATTACATGAGTATTTGGGTATGAAAGAGATATTATTTCATATTGACAATGCACCGGCGCATTCATCCGTTTTGACTATGTAATAATGTAATTCCCTGTATTCGCAATTTCTCCAGAAACTACTTAGTCCCATTCTTGAAAATATGGTTCCATGTAATTTGAATTTACACGATCGGATGGGCTGGTTAAATTATACTATTTTAAGGGTATCGAAATGTTAGAGGGTCGTTGGAAGAAGTGCATTACACTTATGTTGAAGAAAAAAATGATTTCAAATTCAAAAATATTTTTCAATGAATAACTATTGCATGCATTCGTTATATCAATTCTTTGTCCACTTTTGTAATTTGTGCAGAAATAACGTCATTCTGAAAAAAACGTCGGGCAGTGTTGCCATCGTTAGAGTTTCCATAGCCTGGCCTCGGTTG
>OY821518.1:181690153-181695153 GCA_963682025.1 Cordilura impudica
ATTTTTAATTTTTAATTTTTAATTTTCAATTTTTAATTTTTAATTTTAATTTTTAATTTTTAGGTTTTAGTTTTTAATTTTTAATTTTTAATTTATAATTTATAATTTTTAATTTTTAATTATTAATTTTTAATTTTTAATTTTTAATTTTTAATTTTTAATTTTTAATTTTTAATTATTAATTTTTAATTTTTAATTTTTAATTCTTCATTTTTAATTTTTTAATTTTTAATTTTTTAATTTTTAATTTTTAATTTTTTATTTTAAATTTTTAATTTTTAATTTTTAACTTTCAATTTTTAATTTAATTTTTAATTTTTAATTTTTAATATTTAATATTTAATTTTTAACTTTTAATTTTTAAGTTTTAAATTTTATGTTTTAATTTTTAATTTTTAATTTTTAATTTTTAATTTCTAATTTTTAATTTTTAATTTTTAATTTTTAATTTTTAATTTTTAATTTTAATTTTAATTTTAATTTTTAATTTTTAATTTCTAATTTTTAATTTTTAATTTTTAGTTTTTAGTTTTTAATTTTTAATTTTTAATTTTTAATTTTTAATTTTTAATTTTTAATTTTTAATTTTTAATTTTTAATTTTTAATTTTTAATTTTTAATTTTTAATTTTTAATTTTTAATTTTTAATTTTTAATTTTTAATTTTTAATTTTTAATTTTTATTTTTAATTTTTTATTTTTAATTTTTAATTTTTAAATTTTTATTTTTAATTTTTAATTTTTAGTTTTTAATTTTTAATTTTTAATTATTAATTTTCAATTTTTAATTTTTAATTTTTAATTTTTAATTTTTAATTTTGAATTTTTAATTTTTAATTTTTAAAATTTTAATTTTTAATTTTTAATTTTTAATTTTTAATTTTTAATTTTTAATTTTTAATTTTTAATTTTTAATTTTTAATTTTTAATTTTTAAGTTTTAATTTTTAATTTTTATTTTTAATTTTTAGTTTTTAATTTTTAATTTTTAATTTTTAATTTTTAATTTTTAATTTTTAATTTTTAATTTTTAATTTTTAATTTTTAATTTTTAATTTTTAATTTTTAATTTTTAATTTTCAATTTTTAATTTTTAATTTTAATTTTTAATTTTTAGGTTTTAGTTTTTAATTTTTAATTTTTAATTTATAATTTATAATTTTTAATTTTTAATTATTAATTTTTAATTTTTGATTTTTAATTTTTAATTTTTAATTATTAATTTTTAATTTTTAATTTTTAATTCTTCATTTTTAATTTTTTAATTTTTAATTTTTTAATTTTTAATTTTTAATTTTTTATTATAATTTTTAATTTTTAATTTTTAACTTTCAATTTTTAATTTAATTTTTAATTTTTAATATTTAATATTTAATTTTTAACTTTTAATTTTTAAGTTTTAAATTTTATGTTTTAATTTTTAATTTTTAATTTTTAATTTCTAATTTTTAATTTTTAATTTTTAATTTTTAATTTTTAATTTTAATTTTAATTTTAATTTTTAATTTTTAATTTCTAATTTTTAATTTTTAATTTTTAGTTTTTAGTTTTTAATTTTTAATTTTTAATTTTTAATTTTTAATTTTTAATTTTTAATTTTTAATTTTTAATTTTTAATTTTTAATTTTTAATTTTTAATTTTTAATTTTTAATTTTTAATTTTTATTTTTAATTTTTTATTTTTAATTTTTAATTTTTAAATTTTTATTTTTAATTTTTAATTTTTAGTTTTTAATTTTTAATTTTTAATTATTAATTTTCAATTTTTAATTTTTAATTTTTAATTTTTAATTTTTAATTTTTAATTTTTAATTTTTAATTTTTAATTTTTAATTTTTAAATTTTTAATTTTTAATTTTTAATTTTTAATTTTTAATTTTTAATTTTTAATTTTTAATTTTTAATTTTTAATTTTTAATTTTTAATTTTTAATTTTTAATTTTTAATTTTTAATTTTTAATTTTTAATTTTTAATTTTTAATTTTTAATTTTTAATTTTTAATTTTTAATTTTTAATTTTTAATTTTTAATTTTTAATTTTTAACTTTCAATTTTTAATTTAATTTTTAATTTTTAATTTTTAATATTTAATATTTAATTTTTAACTTTTAATTTTTAAGTTTTAAATTTTATGTTTTAATTTTTAATTTTTAATTTTTAATTTTTAATTTCTAATTTTTAATTTTTAATTTTTAATTTTTAATTTTAATTTTAATTTTAATTTTTAATTTTTAATTTCTAATTTTTAATTTTTAATTTTTAGTTTTTAGTTTTTAATTTTTAATTTTTAATTTTTAATTTTTAATTTTTAATTTTTAATTTTTAATTTTTAATTTTTAATTTTTAATTTTTAATTTTTAATTTTTAATTTTTATTTTTAATTTTTTATTTTTAATTTTTAATTTTTAAATTTTTATTTTTAATTTTTAATTTTTAGTTTTTAATTTTTAATTTTTAATTATTAATTTTCAGTTTTTAATTTTTAATTTTTAATTTTTAATTTTTAAATTTTTAATTTTTAATTTTTAATTTTTAATTTTTAATTTTTAATTTTTAATTTTTAATTTTTAAGTTTTAATTTTTAATTTTTAATTTTTAATTTTTAATTTTTAATTTTTAAGTTTTAATTTTTAATTTTTATTTTTAATTTTTAGTTTTTAATTTTTAATTTTTAATTTTTAATTTTTAATTTTTAATTTTTAATTTTTAATTTTTAATTTTTAATTTTTAATTTTTATTTTTATTTTTAATTTTTAATTTTTAATTTTTAATTTTTAATTTTTAATTTTTAATTTTTAATTTTCAATTTTTAATTTTTAATTTTAATTTTTAATTTTTAGGTTTTAGTTTTTAATTTTTAATTTTTAATTTATAATTTATAATTTTTAATTTTTAATTATTAATTTTTAATTTTTGATTTTTAATTTTTAATTTTTAATTTTTAATTATTAATTTTTAATTTTTAATTTTTAATTCTTCATTTTTAATTTTTTAATTTTTAATTTTTTAATTTTTAATTTTTAATTTTTTATTTTAAATTTTTAATTTTTAATTTTTAACTTTCAATTTTTAATTTAATTTTTAATTTTTAATTTTTAATATTTAATATTTAATTTTTAACTTTTAATTTTTAAGTTTTAAATTTTATGTTTTAATTTTTAATTTTTAATTTTTAATTTCTAATTTTTAATTTTTAATTTTTAATTTTTAATTTTAATTTTAATTTTAATTTTAATTTTTAATTTTTAATTTCTAATTTTTAATTTTTAATTTTTAGTTTTTAGTTTTTAATTTTTAATTTTTAATTTTTAATTTTTAATTTTTAATTTTTAATTTTTAATTTTTAATTTTTAATTTTTAATTTTTAATTTTTAATTTTTAATTTTTAATTTTTAATTTTTAATTTTTAATTTTTAATTTTTAATTTTTAATTTTTATTTTTAATTTTTTATTTTTAATTTTTAATTTTTAAATTTTTATTTTTAATTTTTAATTTTTAGTTTTTAATTTTTAATTATTAATTTTCAATTTTTAATTTTTAATTTTTAATTTTTAATTTTTAATTTTTAATTTTTAATTTTTAATTTTTAATTTTTAATTTTTAATTTTTAATTTTTAATTTTTAATTTTTAATTTTTAAATTTTTAATTTTTAATTTTTAATTTTTAATTTTTAATTTTTAATTTTTAATTTTTAATTTTTAATTTTTAATTTTTAATTTTTAATTTTTAATTTTTAATTTTTAATTTTTAATTTTTAATTTTTAATTTTTAATTTTTAATTTTTAATTTTTAATTTTTAATTTTTAATTTTTAATTTTTAATTTTTAATTTTTAATTTTTAATTTTTAATTTTTAATTTTTAATTTTTAATTTTTAATTTTTAATTTTTAATTTTTAATTTTTAATTTTTAATTTTTAATTTTTAATTTTTAATTTTTAATTTTTAATTTTTAATTTTTAATTCTTAATTTTTAATTTTTAATTTTTAATTTTTAATTTTTTATTTTTAATTTTTAATTTTTAATTTTTAATTTTTAATTTTTAATTTTTAATTTTTAATTTTTAATTTTTAATTTTTAATTTTTAATTTTAATTTTTAATTTTAATTTTTAATTTTTAATTTTTAATTTTTAATTTTTAATTTTTAATTTTTAATTTTTAATTTTTAATTTTTAATTTTTATTTTTTAATTTTTAATTTTTAATTTTTAATTTTTAATTTTTAATTTTTAATTTTTAATTTTTAAGTTTTAATTTTTAATTTTTAATTTTTAATTTTTAATTTTTAATTTTTATTTTTAATTTTGAATTTCTAATTTTTAATTTTTAATTTTTACTTTTTAATTTTTAATTTTTAATTTTTAATTTTTAATTTTTAATTTTTAATTCTTAATTTTTGATTTTTATATTTTAATTTTTAATTTTTAATTTTTAATTTTTAATTTTTAATTTTTAATTTTTAATTTTTAATTTTTAATTTTTAATTTTTAATTTTTAATTTTTAATTTTTAATTTTTAATTTTTTATTTTTAATTTTTAATTTTTAAATTTTAATTTTTAATTTTTAATTTTTAATTTTTAATTTTTAGTTTTTAATTTTTAATTTTTAATTATTAATTTTCAATTTTTAATTTTTAATTTTTAATTTTTAATTTTTAATTTTTAATTTTTAATTTTTGATTTTTAATTTTTAATTTTTAATTTTTAATTTTTAATTTTTAATTTTTAATTTTTAATTTTTAATTTTTAATTTTTAAATTTTTAATTTTTAATTTTTAATTTTTAATTTTTAATTTTTAATTTTTAATTTTTAATTTTTAATTTTTAATTTTTAATTTTTAATTTTTAATTTTTAATTTTTAATTTTTAATTTTTAATTTTTAATTTTTAATTTTTAATTTTTAATTTTTAATTTTTAATTTTTAATTTTTAATTTTTAATTTTTAATTTTTAATTTTTAATTTTTAATTTTTAATTTTTAATTTTTAATTTTTAATTCTT
>OY821518.1:181725411-181833759 GCA_963682025.1 Cordilura impudica
GACATCGCTATATCGACTCGAGCTGTGATAAGGATCAAGAATAAATATACTTTACGGGGTCGGAAATTAGTTTTTCGAAGCGTTACAATCGGAATGACAAACCTATATACCCTCTGCCACTGACGTGTGGAGGGTATAAAAAAATATTTTGTTGTCCAATAGGCTGTTCTCATTCAATATTCATATTTTATCCGATTAACCTGTAGATAGATTTTTCCCCTTTTCCCATGACGAATTTGAATTATCTGTTCTCTTTTTGCCGCTTTCTATGTAGGTATTTTAAAATCTTCTAATCCGTTTGTGAACCAACCTTCCTTTGCTATCCTTAGGATTTCCCTGTATAATTTTTTCAATGTATTTGAATGAGCTTGTTGTTCCTCTTCAGTAAAGGGTTCAAGCTTTGGCCAGGTCAAGTTTAATTTTCTCCTCCTGTATTTTCTTTTTTTCTAGGCATTGTTGCTCCTTTTTTATTTCCTTAATTTAACTTAATTCTATGTTCAACAGCAGGTGTTCGTATTCTGGCGTTCCTGCTTCGTGTAGCTCAATCTATTGCCTCATCTTCATCTTCATCCCTAGTTGGATCCTCAACGTTTTTAATTGTCGGACTATTTATGTTGATATCTATGAAATCTCTGGTTAGATCCACACAAAAGTTATGTTTCTATATTCTTCTAATTCTCTGTTTGAGCCTATGTCGTCAATAATTTTCCTTATAGCCGGAAAACATATTTTTGGTATAGTGGTTACTCTTTCCTCTGCGTAGTTTTTATATTCAGGTTGTCTTTTCCTATATTCTAGTATTGTTAATTTCTTTGGTCGAACTTTATTCTGATCCATATTTTAATAATCTTAGATCTTATCTAAATGGTTTGCTACTGACGCATCTCTAAAATAGTTTTTTCTCAGTGATTTCTTATGTAATTGGTTGTAAAATTGAAGCTAAATAAAATACTTTTTTTAAATCAAGCATAAAATTTAAATATTTTTGAGATATAAAACACCACGTTGCAGGTGTATCGGCTACACATGTTACTTCTTTCTTTAACCAAAGAGTTAAAGTTTATTTAAGGGTATAATTCGCTGATGATTCCGTATAAATTACATGAGCAATTCATGATCTTCTAGTTAGCACAAAATTGTAGCTTATGTTTCTTTTATTAAATTTTATTTATTTATTTCACGGCTATTCGTGTCACTGACAGCTTTTTATGTTCATTGTATAAAAAAACTTTTTTCTTTTTAAAGGGGTTTTTTTTGATAATTTAGTTTTTAAAATCCCTCCTTCTCTCTTGTTTTTTTGTCCTTTAAATTTTACCAACAAGGGAGCACGTCACGATCTCTTGGCAGGATCGCCATATAAGAGTGATATTCATAATTAAATAAATAACACAACTATTGAAATGAAAACAACACCAGTTACTTAGTTTAATGTCAATTAGCAATTGTCTCAATTGTTTGTTTCTGATGTGTAAACATCTATGCGCTCAGGGGGGGGTAAAACCAAAGTTCACAATCACACAAATAGCGTAAAGGAAAATCGGTGTGGGGTATATGTAAGTGTATTG
Organism: Cordilura impudica; assembly: GCA_963682025.1. NCBI lineage: Eukaryota > Metazoa > Arthropoda > Insecta > Diptera > Scathophagidae > Cordilura > Cordilura impudica. The sequence continues at coordinate 181,726,977 of OY821518.1, forward strand.
GAGTATTTAGTAAGCAGAACCACCGAGTTCGCTGTCTTTTAGCAAAATCACAAACCTTTTTCGTAAAATTAAAATATTCAAGTGTATATAATATTCAAGTATATATTTGCTATTGACAGAACTTTTTAAGTAAGCAGAACCGCCGAGTTCGCTGTCTGTTTAGCAAACTTACAAAACTTTTTTGTTAATTTTAATTTTTTTACTAAGCAGAACCTCTAGGTGTGTTGTGAGTTTAACATGTTCACAAACTTACAGAGTTGTTTTTTTAATATTCAAGTATATATTTGCTATTGACAGAACTAGTTTAAGAACATTTAAATTTTTATTAACAAACCACAAGCTTAACTTAACGCTCAAGGGGGTAAAAATCTATTTCACAATACATTCAGTAAAACAGAGTAAGATAAAAACGGTGTGAGGTGTGAGTGTAATGGTGAAACAATTATGATATTTTCTTCATTTCTGACTTGTATTTCACTCTATTATCTGCACTTAAAACATGCAAAAACTTCTTAATTTTATATCTAAATTTTAAATTTCTCGAAGAAAAAAGAAAAATAAACCTTTCTCGTCAACTTTTCCTCTTTCCACGTATTTTTTACTTTTCTATTTACCTACTTCCATAAATTTATTGTCGTCTTCATATCACTTGACATTTAACACAAACAGAGTTGAAATTCCATTATCTATTGTGAATAGCTGCATGATACATTAAAAAGCTAAATACTTGGAAAACTTTGAAGAAGTCAAAAATAAACTTTTTTATTTAATTATTACAACTTTTCCAATTGTATTTCAGAACACATCAATTGAATTGCAGAAAGTATCAATTGTGTTTCAGAAAACATCAATTGATTTTCAGAAAACATAAAATTTATTTCTGAAATTATCAAATGTATTTCAGAAAATATCAAATGTATTTCAGAAAACATCAAATGCATTTCAGAAATTATTAAATTTACATCAGAAAATATGAATTGAATTTCAGAAAATATCAATTGAGTATCAGAAAAATAGTCAGAACGCTATATAAAAACATATTTTTTTAAGTATTACACAGGGTTTGTAATTTTTCTTGAAAACTACATATCGTCACCTAAAATGCAAAATGCCGTAACTAATATTTTTATTTTCTTAATTTCAGAAAACATCAATTGATTTTCAGAAAGTATCAATTGAATTTTAGAAAACATCAATTGAATTTCAGAAAGTATCAATTGTGTTTCAGAAAACATCAATTGATTTTCAGAAAATATCAATTGTGTTTCAGAAAGTATTAATTGTATTTCAGAAAACATCAATTGATTTTCAGAAAGTATCAATTAAATTTCAGAAAACATCAATTGATTTTCAGAAATAAGCAATTGTGTTTCAGAAAGCATCAATTGATTTTCAGAAAGTATCATTTCTATTTCAGAAAATATCAATTGAATTTCAGAAAATATCGATTGAGTTTCAGAAATTATCAAATGTATTTCAGAAAATATCAAATATATTTCCGAAATTATCAAAGGTATTTCAGCAATTATCAAATGTATTTCAGAAAATATCAACTGTATTTAAAAAAACATCAAACGTATTTCAGAAATTATCAAATGTATTTCAGAAACCATCAAATATATTTCAGAAAACATAAAATTTATTTCTGAAATTATCAAATGTATTTCAGAAAATATCAAATGTATTTCAGAAAACATCAAATGTATTTCCGAAATTATTAAATTGACATCAGAAAATATGAATTGAATTTCAGAAAATATCAATTGATTATCAGAAAAATAGTCAGAAAGCTATATAAAAACATATTTTTTTAAGTATTACACTGGGTTTGTATTTTTTCTTGAAAACTACATATCGTCACCTAAAATGCAAAATGCCTTAACTAATATTTTTATTTTTTTAAAGGAGAAGCATAAAACATCATAAAACAAAAACTACTTTAAACTTAATACCAAACTTTTAGAATCAAGCTGAAAAATAAAGATGGATTTTTATTTACGAACACAAATTTATGGTAAAATAGTAGTTTTTAAGACAAAAAGTCAATTTTGAACTTTTTGTTAGTTACGGCCTTTTGCATTTTAGGTGACGATATAAACGTGTTTTTTTCAAAATGATGACTTCAAAATCGGTCAAAATTCTATCCTGGTGTTTATAATGTAGCTGATTAACAATTGAAGTCCTCATCTTCTTTCGATTAAAAGGCCGCCCTTGATAGTTTATTTTCCAGTTCATAACATATAAGTACGAATATTGCTAAACATTTTCTGCGACTCCAAATCACTAATCGAAACAATAATAACTTTTCGGTATTGTAGGGTAAACTACTTTTTAATTCTGAATTTCAATAGATATTTTCTGAAATTCAATTGATATTTTCTGAAATACATTTGATAATTTCTGAAATACATTTGATGTTTTCTGAAATATATTTGATACTTTCTGAAATACATTTGACGTTTACTGAAATACATTTGATACTTTCTAAAATTCAACTGATGTATTCTGAAATATAGTTAAGTATTTCTGAAAATCAATTGATGTTTTCTGAAATACAAATGACACTTTCTGAAATTCAATTGATGTTTTCTGAATTACAATTAATACTTTCTGAAAATCAATTGATACTTTCTGAAATACAATTGGAAAAGGTGTAGATGTTTAAACATCTCCCCTGTGATCGGACTCACATTGATTTTTTCACTCTTATATTAAATTTACATTTTATTATTGTGTGTATAAAACAGTGGTGGCCATCGAGAGAATTGAGTTAGTAATAGTGTTTATGAGTATGAGTTAGTTGTACTACACTGATCGAAATCCATGGACGTAACACAATGCCGATATTAAATGTGTTTGTGTAGATTTTGTATGAATATTTATATGAATGACTAAAAGGGAAAATAGTTGAGTACACGAAGAATAGGTAAAATTTTAAATATATTTTGTTGTTTTAAAATTTTAAATCTTACATTCTGAAAATGTAAAACAAAATGTGAAGGACATTTATTCTCTTTTATCCATAAGTTTGAAGTTTATTAAAGCAAATAAGTAATAATAAGTAATTCATGTCTTTAAAAATAAAAAAAAAAATAGCAAAACTAAAAAGATAAGAAATTTCAAAAATTAAAAAAAACTTACCAGCCTGCAGTAACTGGATATTTTTTAAAATTAAAAAAAAATGCATAAAAGTCAGCTATAACGTTGTTAAATAGAGGCGACGTATGTAATTTATAGAAAATATTTAATTTATATAAAAAAAATATTTATATGAATTTCAAAAGGCAATGCGACATAGACCTGCTTTGTTCAAAAGCTTTCATAAGACTGAATGAAATTGTTGTTTACTTTTACTCTTTGGTGAGTATTTTTGTTTTCGTTCGGCTGTACAAATTAATGTCAAACACATTCAATATAAATTTGCGCACACGTGTCATATAATTCGTGGAATGTTATTTAAAAACATTCCAACAGACGTTACAATTCTTTGCACCAGAATCGCACTTTCCCACATAATTCACAATTTCCGTTCTCATACAAATTATGCTTTTGAATATTTCACAATTTCCGCTAACGCTCATACCCCAATACAAAGTGTGATACTTGCATTGCATTTTATGCAGACGATTTCCATGGAACTCAGGAAATCACTGCACACGCCAATCAACCCAATACTGAGTCAACACTTTCGGTAAACTAAATAAAATTCCCAATAAATTTAACTCCGATTATAATTACTACTCATACAATTATTTCTCTTAAATATTTGAAGCTAATTATACCCTCCACTCCAGTGTGCAGAGGGTATATATAAGTTTGTCATTCCGTTTGTAATAATTAGAAAAAAATTTTGGACCCCATAAAATATATATATGTGTGATCCTTATAGCAACCGGAGTTGACATAGCGATGTCCGTCTGTCCGTCTGTCCGTCTGTGGAAATCACGATGACGGCATCAATCGGGCAACTAAGGTTCTCGTTGAAATAAAAAATGATTTACTAACATTCTGAAAAGTTTGCTGTTTAAAATTGTCCAAATCGGTCGATTAGGGCCCGAGATTTGAATGAAGAACCAAAAAAAGTCTTGAAATTTTCTATGTTGTTCTTGTCATGATCACGCCCTCAATAGTGCAGCTACAGTGATAATTTTTAGTGACAATGATTCACCAAATTCAATGGAAGATTTCCTTTTCAAAAATCATTAAAGTCGGTGGAACAGGTCCAGGAAAATCTCTGAAAAAGTAAAAAAAAATGAAAAATATGATGTTGTTGTTATTCTAAATGTTGTGTTGTTGTCATAGCTGGACTTGTTATTTTTGTGGTCGTTGTGGTAATAATATAATAACAACTAACCCTTTGTACATTTTTTTTTTATTAACTCTGGTAGAAAAATTTAAAAGTTTCCATTGATTTGGCATCACTAAAAAAATTTGTTATATCATTTCTGTCATTACCACGAGCCTGCCTGCAGACACTACGAGTTAATATAAAGCGAGTAAAAATTCACCAACATCTAAAGCAAATAATGCTAAAATACCTAGTTGTTAATAAAAAAAAAAAAAAAACAATGTAAGTTAAGCAAAACAAAATTTTTTTGTATAAATTTATTTAAAGAGAAAAACACAAAAATAACGTTTGATGTTGTATTTTTTGTGTGTAATATTTACATATACATACATAAACATATTAAATAATACAAATAATATACATATATTCTATATATGTATATCCATAACAACTGCTGTAGCGGGTGTTGTGGTAGTTGATGATCGCAAATGCTCGCTGGGTTGTGATCAGCTGATATTGTTATGATTTTGTAATTGGGTGGGAAAGTGTAAAGAGAAATTACAAAATGAATAACAGTAGAATGAAAAAGTAAACAATAGCATTTGTAAAATAATTTGAGGTAACGGTTACCTATTACTTTTGCTGGTTGCCTGGTATCATAGCCAAATGATGTGTTCATTTTTGGCTAATTAAAATGGCCAAATGACTAATGGTAGTTCCAAGGCCAAGTGTGTAGGGTTTATTGACCTTATGTCTAAGAAAGTAGTTGGCCTTGGGCTATATTAGACAAAAAGTTTGTTGACCCCAAGATGAACCAGTTATTATGGTCGGATACCTTTAGTTGGCGAAAGGAGGATAAATGGGTAGTAATAAGGGAATGAAAGAGAAGGATAGAGTGCAAAATTCAGCAGTGTAATAGGCGGGGTTAGTAATTTGGTTTTGTATTTTTTTGGAAAGTTGGGATAGTTTAATGGCTTGGCGGCTTGATAAAAAGATCGACAACACCAGTTTTGTGTGGATGTGCTTGCTGAACGTTCACGGTCGTTAAGAAAGTAGCCAAAAAGGGGTATATGTTTATTGGCCGACAAGTGACAATTTTGGTGTTGTGGAGATTGGTTTTAAGCCGCCAAGGAGTCGAGAAAGGACAAGTGGGCCATTCCCAAGAGCCAAGGAGCCACAGACGCCTAATAATTAGATTGGACTGGAACTCACCGGGCTTATTAAAGCCATGATATGCAGTGTAGTTACCCAGTTTTTGTTGGTTTGCGGAAATTTTTGAGTTTTGGTACGGTGCCGATGCCAGTGGTTTGTGCGGAAGAAGAGTGCGCGTATAACCCGAATAAAAGTGAGTCAGTGGCGTTTCCAGCAATATTTTTTTTTGGCGATAATCTGGTAAGCTGAGGCGCCAGAATTAATAAGATTATCTACGCAGCGGTGAGTCGTACCCAAATTATAAATATATATATACATATAGCCGCAAAGTGTTTCGTGAAAAAAAAAAAAAAAAAATTAATTAAATTAAATTAAAAATTTGGGTCAAAAAAAAAAAAAAATTAGGAAGAATTATATCATTGATGTTAATGGGAAAGAAATAATAGATTAAATTAAATTAATTAAAAAAATAATAGATTAAATTAAATTAATAAAAAAAAAGTGTTGTGAAAATTGAAATTAGTTTAAGTGTAGTGTTTGTGGGGAGGTTTTTTTTTGTTATTATTAGTGGTATGTTAGTTAAGTTCTTTTTTTTGAGCCCAAAACTCACTGATGATAAACGTTCCCGAGTGTTATTTTGTTATTACACGGGTCTAGTGTAACCCGTGACCGCGTACCATTTTAGAGAGCTCTCTCACTTAGGTGCACCAATAAAATTAAATTGTGAAGGCCAAGATTAAAGGTCAGGGAATTTAGTTAGTTATCTTTTTGGGAGTTTAGTTAAGATTTTTTTTTGTTGTTAATTAATCTTTTTTCTTTTTGTTTTATCATTATTCTTATTACATTATTTTTAGTGGTTCTTTTATTAATTTTCTTTATTTAGTTTTCACATATTTTTAATATTACTACTTACCAACCTCCAGTGAATAAAGCATTTTATTGTTAAATTTAGTATATATTAAAATTTATGAATGTTGTATTTTGGCTGAACATTGATTGAGATGATGTCCGGCTAAATGTTCGAAATGGTGTGTTAATGTAAGTATGTGTATGTAGGGTGACCAGTGCTGTTTGTGGGGTAATCGTCTTAATTTCACGTAACGATTACCATGGTAGGGTGGGCAGCTAGGGGGACGGGTTCCATCTTTTGTCCTCATAATCTATCTCACGTTCTGTCTGTTGTACAGGTCTGTCCGTCCGGTTGATAGTGGAAGATATAGAAAATTGAAGATTAATTTTTTTTATATTAATGATACGTTAGTATTTATTTTATAGTTTTTTTTTTGGTTTGTGGATAAATAAATTTTATTGTTCTGCCCTCGACCGGACTTGACAGGTCGTTCCCCCCTGTCATCGTGAGCTAGTCGGCCAAGTCGTCACGTCCGGAGCATATGGTAAGGGTGTTGCAACAATATTGCGCCCAACGGTAAACAAAAGTTCTTTTGCTGGTCTTTCCAAAGACTTCTCATGATATAAGTGGCTTGAACGTTACAATAGTACAATTGCATGAAAGTCATGAGAAGCTTGCGGAAAGATTAGCAAACAGATGTACAAAGTGATATTTTTGAGTTTTAATGTCCGTCTGTTTTTTTTTTTTGTACTTACTTTTTCCAACTTTAGTTACAATAGTAATAAAATAAAGGCCTTTGATTGGTAGATTCAATGTAGCTTTATTTTATGTAAAAAAAAAAATAAAATAAAAAGATAGCAGTGGCCGTATGCCAAATACAGAGCATATGCAGCACTGTTAATTAGGGATAATTGCAATATAGGGTAATGAGGCTGAAATTTTTAGTTTTTTTTTTACATTTGATTGTATTTATGGTACAATAAAATAGAGCTGTGATATAGATTTTAAGGAAGCTAGCATTAAGGATAGATATTTAATTTGTCCAAATTTATTTGTTGTCACCGATTTACGATACATGTTAACACACATAAAAAATATATATATATAGATATAAATAATTAACAGTTATAGCTTTAAACATTGTTGTACAAACTGTTGTTGTTGTTTATTTTGGATTTTTATTTTTTTATTTGTTGTCTCAATTGTAACTATTTCGTTAACAATTGCAATGTCAGCTGAAAAGCAGAGAAGTGAGCGATTTGTGGTAGGGCGACAATCAATAGTCCAACGCTCTCCCGTCGCAAGCGAGTCTGAAAGGAAACGTAGAGCGCAGAGAGATTTACAGTTTGATAGTCAGAGACAGGAAAGTTCAGAAAATACACCTCCCAGGCGAGCTTCTATATATGAGAACCCAAATGTAGCAGATTTGGCTGCAACCATAAATAAAGCTGGGTCGCGAGTTGAACCGAATACTGACGGGGACTTACTAAATATGTCGGAAGGCGACGAAGTGGAAACCAACCAACACTTCCCACCGGAACTGAGACAGGAAATCGGTAGTGCTTTAAAGGAAGCGAGTGAAAACATTAGACTTGAAATGTCTAAGTGGGTTTTAACTACTATGAAGGAAGGTTTCAAAAGTTTCATGAACGACGTCAATGAGGTAATTAAACCTTTAAAAGAGGGTAGAAATTTGGCTGAAAATCCGTTTGATACCAGGTCAGGCAGAAGTAGTATGTCTGGACAGGGAATCGAAGGTGGTAGAGAAACGGTTAGAAGAGAAGGAGTTCCGGGATTTCAACTACCACCTAGTACAGTTCAACCACAGTATCAACCACAGTATCAACAGAATAGTTTTCAACAATTTGTACCGAATTCAAATCACCCTAATTTTCAATCTAACTACCAACAAATTCCACCGAATGGTTACCAACGGGCTCAAACTGGTAATTACCAACAAAATCACCCACCGAATACCTGTCAGTATAATACAATGCCTGGTAATAACCAAACATTACCGCCTTATATTAATCAACAAATTCCACAAAAACGAACAGCATCTGTTGGCACTAATGGTAGAAATCGGGTTGCTGAGGAAGGTCGTTTTTCAAATATTCTGACTACGGGTCCGGTTTTTAGCAACGTAATTGCTCCCAGAAATGTATTACCGGTAGAGGGAAAGATTAGGATAGATAGGTGGAACTTAGTTTTTGATGGTGGCCGTACGCCAACAATTGAAGATTTTATATTTCGCATCGAATATTTGCAGGGTCATTATGCAATTCCTTGGCAGGAGGTATTGCGTGATTTTCATATCTTATTAAGGGGACATCCAATGGATTGGTATTGGTTGTATGTGCAAACGTATAATAATGAAGTAAATACAAGAAATAATGGAAGCAATATGGATTTGCAAAACAATACCACGCCCTTGGATTGGCCTACTTTGCGTTACAGCCTTTTAAAACAATACCAGTCGACTAGAACTGATTTTGAAATAATGAGGGAATTAGTAGAAAAGAAGCAGCAAGTAGGGGAGTCAATAGATGCGTACTTTCACACTATGTTGACCCTAAGAGCTAGACTTCGTACGCCTATTCCAGATTACGAATTGATTAAAATATTGAAAAGAAATCTTAGGGAGAATCTTGCGCGAATGATATATCCTATGACAATCTATAGTATTGAACAGTTGAGGGAAGAGTGTAAAGAAATAAAGTTAAGATTCCCTAAACGTGATGTCAGGTCATTACCACCACCGCAGAACACGCGATTCTCAAACCGTCACAATGTGAATGAAGTGTATAAGGATGTCAATGAAGTGTATGATAACAATGCTGATGTAGTTATGGTCGACGCGTTAGCTCAGCGTGAGAGGGAATTGAAATGCTGGAACTGCAGGGTGCCAGGTCATACTTACATGGAGTGTGAATCGACAATTCGAAACATTTTTTGTTTCAAGTGTGGTTTGGAGCGAACGATAACTCCCAAATGTCCCAATTGTAGCCAGGGAAACAGGCGGAGGAGCGTGGCAAACACGGGGGAGTCGCGCTCCACACAAACGTAAGTAACACCCGATGTGTAGGTACAATGACCGAAAATCTGCTACAAAATAAAAACTTTAGTATTTTATCTAAACACCATAATAGCTATACAGTACCCAACATAAAGAATAAACGGCCATACACATCGTATGAGGCCAGATTAAAAAATTATATAGCAGTTAGAAATAGGATTTTTAATCAGGATGATAACGAAGCAGTAGGAATTATTACAGGAAAAGTTCAGAAAGCCAGGACGCGTTATGCAAAGCGAAAAGCTACAAGAAGATCTGTAATATCATCGGTAGTAGCTGTAGATAATGAAGATCCTCGGGTTTTCGCAGAAATTTTACTGAAAAATAAGAAAATTAAAGGCTTATTAGATACTGGTACTTCTGTGAGTATTTTAGGAAAGGGTTGCCAACAGCTGTTAGTAGAGATAGATGTCAAAGCGGACAGGTATAACTCCAGTGTATTCACAGCTGCTGGAAAGTCCCATAGAGTTATTGGTAAAAGTTTTCTAACAGTGAGGTACCGGGGACAAGAGCACAAGATGTGTTTTTATTTGTGTCCTTCGTTAGAGCAAGTAGCATACTTAGGAATTGATTTCTGGCGTATATTTAATTTAGCTCCAGATGTATTGGATGTAGATGAAATAGACATGGCCAAAATAAATCAAAGTCTAGAACCGATACCTAAGCAGGAGCCCGAAAGACACAAATTAAATACGCGGCAGGAACAAAAACTAAATGAAATTAAAGATTTATTTAAAACATTCGAAAGGGATGGTTTGGGTAAAACTCACTTGGATATTCATAATATCCAACTAATGCCGAATTCAGTACCATTCAAGGAAAGACATTATCCTGTGTCTCCAAAGGTTCAGGAGCTGCTATATGAGGAAATTGATAAGATGTGAGCGTTAGGAGTCATTGAGGAAAGTGAAAGCTCTTGGAACAATCGGGTAACCCTTGTGTGTAAACCGGGTAAAAATCGCCTGTGTTTGGATGCCAAGAGACTGAATGATCTCACGATTAAGGATGCTTATCCGATACAAAATATCGAAGGAATCCTCAGCAGGATAGATGAAACAATATATATAAGCAGTGTTGATCTCAAATTTGCATTTTGGCAAATCGATTTAGAGGCAAAGTGTAGGGAATTAACCGCTTTCACTATTCCGGGGAGGCCACATTACCAATATACGGTAATGCCCTTCGGTCTCTGTAATGCGGCGCAAAGACTCTGCAGACTCATGGATAAAGTCATCAAACAGAGGTTGAAGAACAATGTCTTTATTTACTTAGACGATCTGCTTGTGATATCTTAAGATTTCGATTATCATATGTTGTTGTTAAAAGAAGTGGCATCCTGTTTAAGTAAAGCAAATTTAACGACAGGAATGAGTAAGAGCATATTTTGTTTCAAACAATTAAAATACCTTGGTTTTGTGATAAGGGGAGGTACTCTTCGAACGGACCCGGGGAAGATTGAGGCTATTGAAAATATACCCATACCAAAGACGCCAAGACAAGTTCGTAGCTTCTTGGGGACTGCCGGTTGGTATCGGCGGTTTATCAAAGACTTCGCCGTTATATCAGCTCCCTTAAGCGATACATTAAAAAAGGGGTTAAAATTTTGTATGACAGATTCAGCACTCCAGGCATTTTATGAGTTAAAAAAGGCATTGACAACAGCACCCGTTTTAGTCCATCCAGACTTTAAACGACCCTTTTATGTACAATGCGACGCCTCGCATATTGGTGTTGGTGCCGTATTGTTTCAGAAGGATGAAGCGAACAATGACAGGCCCATTGCATTTTACTCCCAGAAGCTGAATGGTGCGCAACAAAATTACACCGTAACGAAGAAAGAATGTTTAGCGGCAGTACTTGCTGTCAAAAGATTCCGTCCGTACATAGAAATGATGGAATTCACCATAATTACCGACCACGCCAGCTTAAAATGGCTTATGAGTCTCAAGGACTTGAGTGGCAGGTTAGCGCGGTGGTCACTGCAGCTCCAGGCATACAATTTTCATATCGAGCATCGTAAAGGTTCTGAAAATGTAGTTGCAGATATGTTGTCTAGGGCAGTTGAAAATCTAGAAGTGGATGAAGGTGGGTTATTAGGGTTTGAAACTACAGAATTTGATTCGGAAGAATATAGGGATATTGTACGTACAGTAGAGGAGAACAAATCACGTTTACCTGACTTGAAGATTGAGGAGGGTATCGTTTATAAGAGAACTTCATTTTCTAAAGATGATAGCGGTCTTGAGTGGAAACTCTGGATGCCGGAAAACTTAATAACCACAATCATTGCAAAGTATCATGATGAAGAGACAGCTTCGCACGGAGGAATTTCTAAGACGCTGCATAGAATCAGGAAATTTTATTATTGGCCTAAAATGGTAAATTATGTAAAAAATTTCATAAAGAATTGTAAAACATGTAAAGAATCAAAGTCTTTAAATTTTGAAATGCGACCGAAGATGGGGAATGAGGTAGTGACTTACCGTCCCTTTCAAAAACTATATATAGATTTTTTAGGGAAATATACACGCTCCAAATCCGGCAACGATTACGTGTTTGTCGTCTTGGACCATTTCTCGAAGTTCGTGTTTTTAAAGCCTATGCGTGAAGCCACCTCGAAGCTAGTGGTAGATTATTTAGTTCGATATGTTTTCCACACCTTTGGTACGCCGGAAATAATACATTCCGATAATGGAAAGCAGTTTGTGTCCAAAGAGTTTCAGCAGATGATTAATGCGTATAAAATAAATCATATAAAAACAGCTGTTTATGCACCACAATCGAATGCCTCAGAAAGGGTAAATCAATCTGTCTTGGCGGGCATAAGGGCTTATCTAGACGGCGATCATCGGGATTGGGACAGCCATGTATCCGGTATCGAATGCTCATTACGTAGTTCCATACACGAGGCCATAGGTACAAGTCCATATTTTGCCGTATTTGGTCAGCAAATGTATAATTCTGGACCGGACTATAAGTTGGCCAGAAAGTTACAAGCTCTAGGTGACGCAGAAATTGAAATCCTGGAAAGGAAAGACAAGTTACAATTAATCCGTCAGTCTATAAAAGATAATTTGCATAAAGCATACGAAAAAGGCGAAAAGCAATATAATAAGCATAGTAAAGAGGTGCATTTCAAACCTGATCAAGAAGTATTTCTCCGGAATTTCGTCCAAAGTGACTTCAGAAAGAGGTTCAATGCTAAATTTGCTCCAAAGTTTAGGAAATGTAGAGTTCGTAAGGTGATAGGGAATAATATGTATGAAATGGAAACTATGCAAGGCAAGAGTCTTGGTATTTTCCACGCGAAGGACATAAAGCAATAATCTGTGATATTAGTTTTAAGGAACAGGCAATGACAAGACTTTACTGCAATATTTGTAATTGTTTTTATATTTTTGGTGCTTGTTTGTGCAGTCCCTTTTTACACTATTTATTATTGCGATTATGAATTTATGCATTGTCCCGTGGAAAGTCCCATTTATACTGATTTGACCTATGATGTAGTTTTATTTTCATGCATTAGCATCCTTTCGTCGTGACGCAAACCAATCCCTTTCATCGGTGAAATACCTGAAGAGAAAATAATAAAAAAATTTTAACAAAGTACCGGATTTTTTTTTATTTTGTTATTTTTAAATACTTCCCGTCATCATAATCTGCGAACGTAAGTTGTCAGTTTTCAGGATCTGCATTCATATGCCTGAAAGGAAATAAAGTAAAATGATGTTTGGGTACTGTGATTGTGGAAATTACATTTTTGGAATTACTTACCTACAAATTGTAATCTTGTTGGGAGTTATTCGTGGCGTACACTCTTTTCTCGTCTGTTTATATACACTAAGTCAGTGGTCATATCAGTAATCTGGAACCAAAGGAGTTTATGAGTTAGTCAAAGTAGCAAACAATGAAAATCACGAAGACACATACCTGTGTTTACAAGACACCTGCAAGTGGCCAATATCAAATCCGTTCACACATTTTTTTTACAGAAAATTAGGTCACTGCTGAGATGTAATTGTTGTTGATGGTTTTTCTTTGTTGTGATTGTGTTGTTTTAGGCGTCCAGGAAACCGGTGATGGCCTATAGTTTAATATATTTCTGTTCCTAGGGGGTGAGACAGTTTAAAAAGAAATTATAGGATACATAATAAAGAAAATTTATTTTGCTTTCGCAAAGTAATAAGAATCCAAAATGAACCGCCATTAATTGGATGATGGCAAAAAAAATAGTTCAATGTAGATGTCCAGGATAACCTGGAACAGGTGAATTTCCGGATAATACATCGTTTATTAAGTAAACAATGTTTTTGTCTTTACTTTAAAAGTAAGGGCGTGTAATTTATTGTTTTACTACCTTCACCCGTTTACATATTATAACTTTTGTAGGTGGTATGCAAACGGGGTTCGAAGGCAGAAAAAGGCACAAGAGAAAATGTTAAATAAAAATATTAATCGCTACTCACTGGTAAGATTTGAGACGCCAATAGGGGTGTAAAGTAGGCTGCATCATTGGTCCGCTGTCCCCCCTCGACAATTCTCTGAAAACATAAGAAAAGAAAATGACTATGAGAAAACATGTAATGGAATTTGTTAAAAGGAAAAGAAATTGTTTTTGTTCGTGAGCAAAATATTTTGGGTATCTACATTGTATATTCGGTATAAACCCAGTAATGTGTTTTTATACACAGTAAATTGTCCTAATTGCAATAGATTTTTGGTTGACAGATTTTTATTATTTTTTTGCACAACAATTGTATTTCCACGCACAATAGTTTTTACACATAACCAATATTTTTTTTTTTATATACATAGTATTCACGCACAGTAGATTATTATTTAAAACAGTAAGTTTTGTAGTACCGGCGAGATAATTTTTCACATACACAATATTGTTTGGACATTCATGATTTATTTTCACACGGTAGATTTGGTTTGTGTTACACTGTGTTGTTTATTAATCGAACGTTTTTTTTAAGCGCGACAAATTCATTTGAACACACAATTATTTTTTTTTGTACGCACCATAGTTTTTTTTGATCATACCTTTTTTTTTGGTTATTTACATAGTTGGTTTTTATACACAATTTTTATTGGGCTATTTCCCGAACAGTCACTGTTTTTATGTACGAGGATTCTTTTTAATATTTTTGGTGTTACACACATGTGTTTTATACATGGAAAATGTTAGGCATACAATACTTCTTCGTACATACAATAACCAATATTTTTTGTATGCAAAAAAAATTTGTTGTGTTCAACACAAAATCTTTGTTTCAACACCAATTGCCTGTGTTAACTACACGATAATTTTTTTACACAATATTTTTTTTTACGCGCACTGTTTGTTTTGTTCGTACTTACCATTTTTATTTTACACAATTCATTTTTATTTTTTTTTGACACACAATTGTTTTTAAGTAAATAGACTCACACCTTAAAATAAAGTCCAGCATGTGTAGTTTCCGCCGTATATTTTTGCGGCGGCCTGAACGTTATTTTAGGAAATGTTCGGAAAGTACTAGATATGAAACAGAGATGCCACGCTTATCTTCTTGTGTGGAAATAGATAATGTTACACTGAGCAATTTTTTTTTTTTTTTTTTTTGTTGTTATTTAATAATTTTAATTACCAATTTTATCAAAAAGAATAAAATCGTTCACGGTAAAACTGGTGTTTGTTTTTACACGCTGATTATTTTTAACGACACTAATGTTTTGTGTATCCGCATGTTGATTTTTTTTTGGCACAATAAATTTTATTGAACAAAATATTTTATTTTGGCAATACGTTTTTTTTACAACACAATAAATTTCATTTGAACACACCAAAATTTTTTTTATAGACACACTAGTTTGTACTTTGCTTCTCGCACAAAAAAATTCTTCATACTTATTTTTTTTGTATTTTTTTTTACCACTGATCGATAGGCATTGAACGTTTTGTTTTGCTTCCGCCGGGTACATTTGCGGCGGCTTGAACATATTATTTTAGGAAATGTTCGGAAAGGACTAGATATGAAACAGCGATGCCACACCTTCCTTTTTTTTATGTGGAAATAATTATTGCTACACGGGGAAAATTTTGGTTTGTTTAAATTAACAAATTATTTTTAGGGAAAAGGGAAGGTGAATGTGTTTGTATTTCATTTATTGATATTTTTTTTTAAATATTGTGGTGTTCATCTGTGTTTTACGCGTTTTTTTTTTTGTTTTAACCAGACGTAAAACATTTATCAAATAAGCGATTTGTTAGGCCAGACGATATTGTGGTATGAGAGTAGGAATAATTGCCCAGCTAGCTCAGTCGGTAGAGCAGGAGACTTTATATCTCGGGGTGTGGGCGTTTGCCTACGTTGGGCTTTGTAAAGATCCCTAAGTTTAGACCGCTCTTTCACTTTTCTGCCTACAAGCATTGAAAATCGGAAGATTTGTAGCGGGTGTTGTGGTAGTTGATGATCGCAAATGCTCGCTGGGTTGTGATCAGCTGATATTGTTATGATTTTGTAATTGAGTGGGAAAGTGTAAAGAGAAATTACAAAATGAATGAAAAAGTAAACAATAGCATTTGTAAAATAATTTGAGGTAACGGTTACCTATTACTTTTCCTGGTTGCCTGGTGTCATAGCCATTTGGCTAATTAAAATGGCCAAATGACTAATGGTAGTTCGAAGGCCAAGTGTGTAGGGTTTATTGACCTTATGTCTAAGAAAGTAGTTGGCCTTGGACTATATTAGACAAAAAGTTTGTTGACCCCAAGATGAACCAGTTATTATGGTCGGATACCTTTAGTTGGCGAAAGGAGGATAAATGGGTAGTAATAAGGGAATGAAAGAGAAGGATAGAGTGCAAAATTCAGCAGTGTAATAGGCGGGGTTAGTAATTTGGTTTTGTATTTTTTTGGAAAGTTGGGATGGTTTAACGGCTTGGCGGCTTGATAAAAAGATCGACAACACCAGTTTTGTGTGGATGTGCTTGCTGAACGTTCACGGTCGTTAAGAAAGTAGCCAAAAAGGGGTATATGTTTATTGGCCGACATGTGACAATTTTGGTGTTGTGGACATTGGTTTTAAGCCGCCAAGGAGTCGAGAAAGGACAAGTGGGCCATTCCCAAGAGCCAAGGAGCCACAGACGCCTAATAATTAGATTGGACTGGAACTCACCGGGCTTATTAAAGCCATGATATGCAGTGTAGTCCCCCAGTTTTTGTTGGTTTGCGGAAATTGTTGAGTTTTGGTACGGTGCCGATGCCAGTGGTTTGTGCGGAAGAAGAGTGCGCGGGTTACGTATCCCCTCCACAACTAATTGTAACGGCTGGCAAAGTGTAATGACCATTTAGAATCTTATTGCATTTTTGTATCGCAACATTTTTTGTATTATATTTCTGTTTTATTCCCACACTTTGCCAGACAGCAACGTAAGCATTTTTGTCTGCGTTGCTTAGCCCTAATTGTATTTTAAATATTTTTAAGCCTCAGTCTTAAGATTCATTTAAATAAAGATAGATATATCACAATTTTCTTTGTGTATTTTATTTTATCTATAATTGGCGCAGTCGTAAGTAACTTATTCCAAAGAATAAGTGAAAAAAACCAAAAAAAAAAAAAAAAAAAAAAAAATAGGACTAAGTGAACGCAAAAACAATTAAATAAGTACCATTAAGATTAAAAACAAAAAATAAATAAAAAGAAATTAATGAATTAAATAACATTAAAAACCAGAAAATTGTAAAATAAAAAATATATTAAACAAAAAAAAAAACCAAAAACCAAAATTGAAAAGTAAAAAATTAATAAACAACAACGATAAGAGACCAAATTTTTATGAACAACAAACGAAATAATACTTTCGACTCACATCGCAAACTAAACGAAAAAAACATGGCAGAACATTTGCAGGAAAGAATAGTAGAACTTGAAATGGTTCTAAAACAACAGGAGTTGAAAATAAATCAACAACAGCAACAGCTGGAACAACAACAACAAATCAATTTACAACAGCAACTACAACAGGATCAACAACAACAGCAAATACAACAAGCTCAACAACAACAGCAGCTACAATATGATCAACAACAACAGCAACTACAACAGGTACAACAGCAGCATCAACAATTTTTATTTAATATGTCGGTCAAGGACGTCATCGAACAATTTCGGCGTCTTAAGCCACTTGAGGAGAACCACAATTGCAGATCATTTATAAATGCCTTGGAGACAAACCTCACTCTTTGTGGAAATAACCACGATCTTATTAAGTTTTGCGTTAAAATTGTTGCAAACGAAAAGGTTCTTGGGAACGCTGGCCGAAGAGTGAGGGAGTTACAAATCAATGCTACCTGGGAGGAGATGAAAGCCAAAATTCTACAGGAGTTCAGCCCGAAAAGGACTTATGCGGAGGTCTTCAATTCTTGCAGGACTATAAAAGTAAGAAATTTAAGCGAATTATTTAGTTATTTTGAGAGATGTAAATACGAGGTAAATGATATTTATTTAGCTGATCCATTTAAACCTGGCATATATAGACCAGAAAACGTTGATAGGGATTTGGTGGACATATTGTTGGAAAAAATAGATGGACCAATAAGGGCACATATAGGTGAACATGAAACAATGACCGATATAATTGCCAAATATACGAAATTAAAATTATTACATGATACTAGGGCCATAGCTTTTGACCATAGAGTTAATTTGCAATTTAAACGGAGACCAGAGAACAATAATAATAGTGGTAATAATAATTACAATAGCAATAAAAATTATGATAATAATAATACTAGTAATAACAAGAACAATAATAATAATAACAGTAATAATAACCGGTACAATAATAACTATAACCGCAATAATGGCAACAACAGCGGAAGTTATTACAACAATAATAATCGACAAGGGACAAGTTCAAATAGGACTCGTACTTCACACATGAGCGTTGATCGCGGAGAAAGTGTAGGGCACGTTACAAACGATTACAATAACGGCACCATGATGGACATTAGTAATGTCGAGGAAAACGAGGTAAATTTTTTGACAATGCCTCCAAATCTAAACTGCCCATAATAATAATTACTATAGGTAGGCAAAGAATTAAATGCCTTATAGATACTGGCTCAACAACGAGCATTGTTAAGCGGAATAAATTAGTTGAAAATTACCCGGAACAAAAACTTAAAAAACCTATTAAATATCGAACGATAAACGGAATTGATGAAATACATTTTCAAATAGTAACACCTTTTCCAAAAGACTTTAATTGTAGCGGAACGCTTAGTTGGAAAGTAATTGACTTTCAGAATGATAAATATGATGCTATAATCGGACAAGATTTTTTGATACCCCTTAAGGCGAGAATAAATAACGAACATGGTTATGTGGAAATTTTGGGTGATAAATTCCTTTTCGAAGAGATGCACTACCCTTTTCATATAGAGAACATAGGTTTACTCGAACCAATTTTGAAAGAAAATGTTTTAAACAAGCTTGATTTTAGCCATTTGAATGAAGAAGAGACTGGAACGATAACAAATCTTCTTACTGAATTTAAAGATCTATTTTATTTCGAGGGAGATAATCTTTCAGCTACAACTGAAATAGAACATCAAATAATTACTAACACTGACAAACCCTTATATTCGAAAATATATCGGTACCCTCAAATCCATGAAGGTGAAATAGAAAAGCAAATAAATGAAATGTTGAAACAAAATATTATCCGTGAGAGCAATTCTGCTTATAATAGCCCTTTGTGGATTGTTCCCAAAAAGAACGATAATTCTGGGGAGAAACAATGGAGAATAGTAATTGACTATCGAAAACTGAATGAGCATACGATAGAGGACAAATATCCTATACCTAACTTAAATGGACTATTAGATAAGCTGGGTAAAGCACAATATTTTTCGACCATAGACCTAGCTAAGGGTTTCCATCAGATACTTCTTAGGGAAGAGGATAGAAAAAAAACGGCCTTTTCTACTCCTTTTGGGCACTATGAGTTTATACGAATGCCCTTTGGCCTCAAAAATGCACCATCAACCTTTCAGAGATTGATGAATTCGCTACTTAGAAATTTTATAAATAAGACATGTGTTGTTTATATGGACGACATACTAATATTTAGTTCATCCTTAATGGAACATATTAATAACATCAAGGATATACTTAGAACCTTGAGAAATGCCAAACTAAAGATACAAATAAATAAATGTGATTTCCTCAAAAAGGAAACGCAATTTCTGGGTCATGTACTAACAACTTGTGGTGTAAAACCAGATCCTAACAAAATCTCTATAATACAGAAGCTTAAGCTTCCAGATACCGAAAAGCAAATTAAGTCATTTTTAGGAATGACCGGATTTTATCGAAAATTCATCCATAATTACGCTAAAATAGCATATCCAATGATTAGGTATCTAAAGAAGAACGGAAAGGTAAATAAAAATGACCCTAACTACATAGTAGCCTTCGAAAAACTTAAGGAGCTCATAACAAATTCTCCCGTATTAAGATATCCAAATTTTTCCAAGCGTTTCAGAATTGTCACCGATGCAAGCAATAATGCAATTGGAGCTGTCTTAACTCAAGATGGTCACCCAGTTGCATATGCTTCGCGAACGCTTAACAAACACGAAACAAACTATGCAACAATTGAAAAGGAATTGTTGGCAATAGTTTGGGGTGTTAAATACTTTAGGCCATATATATACGGACAAGAATTTGACTTGGAAAGCGATCACCAACCCCTGAAGTGGCTTATGAGCAAATATTCGGGCAGGGATATAAGCCCAAGGCTACAGAGATACCTTATTGAATTAGGCGAATATAATTTTAAAATAGAATATATAAAAGGAAAGTGTAACTATATTGCAGACTTTCTAAGTAGAATTAATGCGGAGACAAATGAGATAAATTTAGCAGAAATATTTAATGAAGATTTTATACATAATGGAGACACAAGTAATGACGGAGATTCTATGGATGTTCAAACGATACACTCTCAAGAGGAAGACTTTAATGATGGTATTCCAATTTTGGATACTGTAGTCAATCGTTTTAAAATTCAAATTATTGTAGTGGAGAATAAGGAAACGGACACGATAACAGTTTTTGGTAATAAACGAATTTATATAGATAGAAACGACATTGAAAACGAGAACGTGTCTAATATTCTAAGGAGAGAAATCATTAAAGGAAAAATAGGAATATATTCGGAGGTGACTGATCATGAATATTATAAGGTTCAGTTGCAATTGATTGAAGAATTTCCCGATAAAGAAAAATTTAAATTTGTTAAGTGTTCCTACTTTGCTAAAGATATAGACGATGACAATGAGCTGAATAGGCAAATAGCATTATTCCATAAGTATGAGAGCGGACATTCTGGTATTATAGCTACATACGAAAATATCAAACATAAAGTATACAACCCGCATCTAAAATTATCAATTCACAAGATAATAAACAACTGTCATATTTGCTCATCAGCAAAATACGACAGAAACCCAATTAAAAATAAATTCAGATTAACTGAAACCCCTTCCACAACGAACGAAATAATTCATGTTGATACTTATGTCAACAGTAAACATTCATTCATAATTTTCATTGACAAATTTTCAAAACATGTAGTTTCATTTTATTTGCACGACAGAAATAGTCAAACCCTAGTTGGGAAGATTCGGGCATTTTTGGCCATTAAGGGCAATGTTACTAAATTTGTACTAGACAATGAATTCAATAACGCAAATGTAATGAATTTCCTTGATCAGGAGGGAATTCAATATCATTTTACAAAACCGAATAGCCATACCGGTAATTCGGATATTGAAAGATTCAATAGTACGATCACAGAGAAAATCAGAGTCTTTAATTTAGAGGAAAAACTTCCGATAAATACCCAAATTAATAAGGCGATAAAACTGTACAATAGTAACTATCATAGCACGATAAAATGTAGTCCCTTAGATGTGCAGAATAAATTGATCAATCATAGCATTATAAAGGAAAGATTAGAAAATGCAAAATGCAAAATGATTCAAAGAAGAAATGAATCTAGGGAAAACTACGTAGAAAATAGGAAAGAAGGTTACATAAAGAATTACAGAAACGTAAGGCACAAGGAACAACCTAAGTTTAGGAAACAAAAATTGGAAAATGTTCATGTTTCTAATATTAAAAGACCTTCGAAATTTTCAGATTCTGATAATAACACTACTGCTAATGTCCCTGACGCAGCTGAGTCGAGCAACTCTGCAAGTTAATAAGATTTCCGAGGAAAATGGATTTGTCGAAATAAAGATGCGAGAAGTCGACATCGTAAACGAAACTATAACAATAGTCCACGTTATAGATATTGGTGAGGTGAGAAACATACTAGATACTATAGAGAAAAATATAGAAACTTTAGATATAAATAACCGAAATGTACTTGAAAATGAGGTACAACTTTTGAAATCAAAAATAAAAACTATAATACCAAAAGACAATAGGAAAAGGAGAGGATTGTTTAATTTTGGAGGAAGGGTATATAAATGGGTGTTTGGAACTATGGATGATGAGGATAGACGGGAAATATATGACCATTTGTCAGTCACTGATCAGAATTCCCATAAGGCTATAGAAACATTAAATAAACAAATAATCGTTAATGATTCTTTTAATAAATCTCTGGGGTATTTAAAATCCGCTTTAGAAGACGACAGGAAAAAAATATTAAACTATTTCGGAAAAATTAAAATGGACAACAATGAGTATATTTCAAGATTTTTCTTTCTGGATCAATTAGCAAAGCTTAAGAATTTGGAACACAAATTAGATCAGATCCAGGATAACATTGTGTCAGCAAAAAATAACATAATTCATCCCAGTATATTTTCTCCGCAGGAAATAAATGACTTTGAAATAGATTTTTATAAGTTAAAAATGTTAAAGGTAGGAATTATGACATTTAGTGACCAGGCTATCATTGTAGCAATACAAATCCCAAAAACTTTTATAAGAACTGAACTAAAACTAATTACTAGAATCCCCAATAAAAATAGCCTAGAAATAGATTCAGAAGACCAATATATAGTAGATATTAACGGCCAGAATTTAATTTACAAAGATAACGTAGCAATAAGAACCTTGAAGAAAAGCAAAAATTGTATTTTTTTTAATAATTGTAAATTTATATATAACAATGAAACGGAAATAGTTAATATAGACGAAGAAACCCTTATTGTTAAAAACTCTAATTATGTAAAAGTCGATCAAGATTGTGACGATAGAAAATTTAATCTTACAGGCAATTTTTTGATTATTTTCAACAATTGTAATATTTCTATGCTTAACGAAAGTTTTTCAAATAAAAAAGTTCTGTACAAGGAAAAATATTTTTATCCAAACAACAACAAATTAGATGTAACAAATATAGATTTTAAATTCAAAAACATTGCCACTGAACATTTTGAAAATATTAAGGAAATAAAAGAACTAAAATTCCACAGAAATGTGTCGTATGGGATAAGTTTGACACTTGTATCTGTAATTTTTGCTCTGTTCCTCATTTTATATTGTCTAACTAAGAAAAATAATGTAAAAGTAAATATTAGACAAGAAAGAGTCCAGGAAAACTTGCAAATTAGGGAAAGAGAAGTTTTGAACCCTTCGCCCCAGATAAGTGAAATAATCGCCAAATACTCAAAATAAAATATTTTTTTTATTAATCATATATCACAAAAAAAAAAAGAAAAAAGATTATTGTCTTTAGAATATATAATTTAAGAAATGAAAAAAAAAAAAGGAAATTGTTAATAAAACAATTAAAAATAAAAACCGAATCAAATGAATAATAATAAAAATATAGAAGACTCAGGAGAGTCTTCATTCAAAAGGGGGAGAAGTTACGTATCCCCTCCACAACTAATTGTAACGGCTGGCAAAGTGTAGTGACCATTTAGAATCTTATTGCATTTTTGTATCGCAACATTTTTTGTATTATATTTCTGTTTTATTCCCACACTTTGCCAGACAGCAACGTAAGCATTTTTGTCTGCGTTGCTTAGCCCTAATTGTATTTTAAATATTTTTAAGCCTCAGTCTTAAGATTCATTTAAATAAAGATAGATATATCACAATTTCCTTTGTGTATTTTATTTTATCTATAATTCGCGTATAACCAGAATAAAAGTGAGTCAGTGGCGTTTCCAGCAATATTTTTTTTTTGGCGATAATCTGGTAAGCTGAGGCGCCAGAATTAATAAGATTATCTACGCAGCGGTGAGTCGTACCCAAATTATAAATATATATACATATAGCCGCAAAGTGTTTCGTGAAAAAAAAAAAATTAGAAATTATACTTTCATGAGTCCAGCCATAACGACGACAGTGTAAAGAGCAGTTAGCCATTTGGGTCAAAAAAAAAAAAAGTAAGGAAGAATTATATCATTGATGTTAATTGGAAAGAAATAATAGATTAAATTAAATTAATTAAAAAAATAATAGATTAAATTAAATTAATAAAAAAAAGTGTTGTGAAAATTGAAATTAGTTTAAGTGTAGTGTTTGTGAGGAGGTTTTTTTTTTGTTATTATTAGTGGTATGTTAGTTAAGTTCTTTTTTTGTGAGCCCAAAACGCACTGATGATAAACGTTGCCGAGTGTTATTTTGTTATTACACGGGCCTAGTGTAACCCGTGACCGCGTACCATTTTAGAGAGCTGTCTCACTTAGGTGCACCAATAAAATTAAATTGTGAAGACCAAGATTAAAGGTCAGGGAATTTAGTTAGTTATCTTTTTGGGAGTTTAGTTAAGATTTTTTTTTTGTTGTTAATTAATCTTTTTTCTTTTTGTTTTATCATTATTCTTATTACATTATTTTTAGTGGTACTTTTATTAATTTTCTTTATTTAGTTTTCACATATTTTTAATATTACTACTTACCAACCTCCAGTGAATAAAGCATTTTATTGTTAAATTTAGTATATATTAAAATTTATGAATGTTGTAGTTATTTTGGCTGAACATTGATTGAGATGATGTCCGGCTAAATGTTCGAAATGGTGTGTTAATGTAAGTATGTGTATGTAGGGTGAACGGTGCTGTTTGTGGGGTAATCGTCTTAATTTCACGTAACGATTACCATGGTAGGGTGGGCAGCTAGGTGGACGGGTTCCATCTTTTCCGGTTGATAGTGGAAGGTATAGAAAATTGAAGATTAGTTTTTTTTATATTAATGGTACGTTAGTATTTATTTTATAAATTTTTTTTGGTTTGTGGATAAATAAATTTTATTGTTCTGCCCTCGACCGGACTTGACAGGTCGTTCCCCCCCTGTCATCGTGAGCTAGTCGGCCAAGTCGTCACGTCCGGAGCATATGGTAAGGGTTTTATATTATTTACATAAAATTCTGCAATATTTTGTTGTGGGGAAAATACATTTCTTTTGCATTAACAGAGTGTCACTTCATTTTGCTCAGTGTGACTATGCCACAGAAGATGGCGCCACAATTTTTGTTCTAATTAGCTTTGCAATAGTTATTTCTATTTTAACATGAATGTCAATATTTTCAACTAGATATCATACAGAACAATGTTAAGAGTATACACGGGCTGGTCTTTTATTTCATACGTTTTTTCATTACTCTTTTACAAATATGAACATAAGTTTGGCATATTAACTTTTGTTGTCTTTACAAAATAGAGTTACCGAGTTCATCAATGAGTTTTTTGCTTTCAAAATAGTTCTACATAGTTATATAGAATTATTATTCTGCTTTACCTACAAAATATCTGATTGCGATTACATCTAATTTTTAAAAATTGTTTATAATTACTAAAGCATTATTATTCACATAAATAGAAAATTGCACTTTTTAAATTTTCCATTCAAATTTAAGAAAATATCAATTATAAAAACTGGAATTAAAAATTTCCAATTATAAATTGCAATAATTGTCTTTCAGAAAATCATATCAAAACGTCGGAAATTATAATTTTAAATTTAGAAGACATCAATTGCATCTTTAATATATAAATTTTATTCGTTAAACACAAATTGAAATTCCAAAAAAAAAAAACACCAAATACCTATGTTTACATTTAAAAAATTTTTACGTTTAAAAAATTATTGACATTTAGGAGAAATTAATAGCTTTTCAGTAACGCGATTCAGTAACTCCTTTTAACGATAGTCGAATCGTTAAAAAAAAAGAAAATAGCAAAATTATCAGTAAAATTTTTAAACGATATTCGCTATTGTTAAACTCAGCTGTTGTTGTTATCTAAACGACAACCATTTTGTGTTGTTCATTCAGTCGACAAAAACTTAAATTTTTAGGTTGAAATGTCGTCATACATAAATAAAAATTATAAAATAGTGAAAATATTTTGCTTTTATTAAAAAATTTTTTATATAAATAAAAAAATTAAATAGCATATTAAATTCATTATTTCATTTTAAAATAAATAAACAGAAATATTAGTAAAAAAATAAAGATATTAAACATAAACATAAAATCATCCTGTCAAACACGAATTAATTTGTTTTTTTCTATTCTTTGTGTTTTTCGCTTATTTTGACAGAGATGCCACTCGTTTACAATTTAAATAAATAGAAAAATAGATTTGTCGACTGTCGTTAAGATGTATGTACTTAGTGATTCACTTAATCCTTAGTGCAAACAACAATAGCTGTCGATATATTTTGCGATTGTCGGATCGTTGAAATTTACAGAATCACAATACAGAAAACATTAATGTAAACTCAATGAATTTTAGAAAACGTCAAATGATATTTAAGAATTGCGAACATAAAAATTGTCACATAAATAAACGCAATTTGATGAGAATGTTATTTATATATAAATTTCCACAATTTTTTTGGATGAAAATTTGAAGTTTTTCAGAAAATAAAGATAACAAATTATTTTATTTAAAATGTTTGGGACATTTGGTTTTTTGCGTTTGGCATCCCTAATTTGAATATTTATTATTATAAATTAATCTCTGTGTTTTCCAAATATGGCAATATTTTAATAAAAAAGTTGAGAGAGTTATTTTGTTACTCCATCCGACCTATATGGCCGCAATGAAGAAATATTTGGCCAGTTAAAAGAAACTATACAGCCATCTCCAATTAGCACGATTTAGTGCATATAGCCACCCTACACAACCATTACCTTTGCAATGGAGGTTAGGGCAAGCTATTTAATTAGCAAAAACTAAATTAAACGAGAAGTTATGTCATGTAACCGGAAACGCATGCATATATGTAAGTAACCTAAATGCATGCCGATCAGCAACCACGATGACCAAAAAGCAAACACCGAAATAAATCCGAAATAATAGAAAAGACGAAAACAAACCCAAAGAATTTGCTGAAATAATTTGGTATTAAGTTTAACAAATTGTTTACTTTTTCATTTACATTTATTATCAAGACTCAAACCGAGGTGGAGGGTATCAATGATTCGGCACAGTCGAATTTAACTCTCTTACTTGTTTACTCTTTATATTAATACAAACATTTCTCTCATTCTAAGTTACCTATCATAACATATGCATGTAATTATTCCCTTTACATTAGTTCTTTTATTATTCTCAAATAATATTTTAATTTGATTATTTTGTAAACATATAAATATAGATCACAAAATAAAGAAAGACAGTTCAATTCAGAATTCAAAAATTAAAACACACAACATTGTTTTAATTAACTGGCGCCCAACCGTGGTCAGGTCCTCAAGCAGCGCCATCGAACCACCCAGAAAAAAGAAATTTTTAAAAGGAGCTTTTAACAAAAGAAAAAGTGTCTTGTAAACTCAAAAAAAAAAAAAATAAAAGTGAAAATTATCGTTTTAAAAAGGAGTTTTTTAAAAAGAAAAGTGTCTTGTAAATTCTATAAAACGTGAAAATTATAATTTTGGTGTCAAGCTTCGGTAGAAGGCAGGCACATCGCGCAAAATAAAAGTGTGCACCAAGAGGGAACCCCAGTAAAGAAGTGAAAAAGTGACTAATTCCCCGGTACCGACGCGAACTATAAAATAAAATCTAAAATATTTAAATAAAACATAAATTGAGTGAATTAAATCAGAAATCAGAACATAAAAATAAAAAAATCACAAATTAAATCAAACATTGTTAATTGAAACATAAAACGAAAATATTTAAGTAAAAAATTAATATCGGAACACAAAATTAAAATATTTAAATAAAATCACCAACTAAAAATTGTTAATTGGAACATAAAAATAAAAACTTTCAATCACAAATTAAGTGAATCAAAACATTGTTACAAAAATATTTTGAAAGTAAAAACAAATTAAGCATCAAATCAAAGAACATTTAACAATTCAATTAACCAAAATTTTCAACACAAAGAACAATTCGAGATAAAACTTACAAAATCCAACACAAACTGAAGCCAGAAAGGAGCACATAACAACGGCAGACATGGTGAAAGAAGCACTCTACAAGGCATCAATATTAGCAGTTTTTGTGTAAGCATTATATAATCCCTAACCCTAATATAAGCATTTTTTTTTATTAACCACAAAGAAAGAAAAATAGCCAACACCAAAATTTAAAAAAAAAAAAAATTTTAGTAATTCTATATTTAATTTAAAAAAAAAATTTCATTTATAAAATTTTTGTAAAAAAAATTTATTTCAATATTACTTGATAAAAATCGATAAAACCCTGTAGAAAGAAAAAATCTTTAAATAAGGCACATTCTGAGAAAGAAAAATCCTATAGTAAAAAAAAAATTTTTTTTCCCGGCTTATAGCAGTGAATCTCGTGATTACGAGACCGGCGGTTCAAGTACGGAAACCTTTCTTTGGGTGACCTCAGACGATTCAAGAATAGAAAACGACGTCAGACGGTTAGAAAGTAGGAGAAGAATACCTCTGTCTAAGGAACGCAGATATTTCTATTACTATTTACGTCAACAAAAGACTAAATAGTCAGGAAGAAAGTACGTAGAAAGACAGGAAGAAATTTTTTTTATTAATAATGGCTAACGAACTGGATCGGACTAAAAATGTCATACCATTTGACTACGAAGAGGAAACTCCCGAAATTTTGGGCGAACGGCCAAAATGGCTAACTGAGTTTTGGGAACTAATAGGCAGGAAAAGACCCCCTACAATGGAACACGTACTAAGACCTACGACAAGGGAGGAAGAAACAGTAAGAATGATGAGGAAGTTTCTAAAAGAATAACATGAAATTTTTAGAGTTAAATAAAATGTAACCTAGGCTGATAAATACTTCAGATTTACGAATTATTTACGGAATCTTTTTAAATAGTTAAAGAATATTGTTTTTTTTCTCCCCTCATTTATAATTATTTTAAATTGATAAAATCATTCCTTTAGAAAATTTGTTTTTACTTGCACGATAAAATCATTCCTATAGTTTAGGAAACAAAATATTTTTTTTTTAATTTACCATTGATAAAATTATCCCTATAATAAGGAGAAAAATTTTTTTCATTGATCCTATGGTTAAATATTTTTTTTGTTTATTCGAATATAGCCCTCAAAAAGTTAATCAATAATAAATCTATAGTTTTTTATAGTTTCGATAAAAATAATCCTATAAAATTTTATCATTGGTTAGTTGAACACAGCCCTCAAGAAGTGCTTCAGCTAATAGTAATCTTAAATAAATAATAATTCTATAGTTAAGGAAACTAAATTTTTTTTTTTCATAAAAGGCACACTGTCAAAAATTGAAAAAAAATCCTATCGGAATACGATATGAAAAATTAAATTTTTTACGCCCATATTAGATAAGATAGTTTAAAAATTAAATGGCATTGTTTACACTTCACAAAATTTTATGACGATTAACAATTATATAAAAGTGCATATAAAATAGCAACAGTCTCAATCCGTGAATAATCTACACATAAGAACAAATCACCTTTCTAAAAAACAGACACAGAAAATAAATAAACTGTACTGAGCATACCCTACTCTTTTTCTTGGGCCAAGTGAAAAATTAACGACCCAATTTATACGAAAAATACCCGCAGAGATAGTGGACAACAGAAAAATACTTCAACAAAAAGACAACTCTGACGAAGACTTATCAACATACCTTGAGCAATATTTTGGACAGGAGGATAATTCGCAGGAGGATGAATTTTCGGACATAAGGACAGACCCCTTGACAAACGAACAAGCGCATCAATATATTCCAGACATTATCCTTATCCAATAGCATTGAAACCTCCGACCACATTAAAAGAGTTGCGGTCATTTCTAGGAATATCAGGATTTTATAGACGATTTACGCAAAAATTGCAAAACCCTTTACCTTGGCTTTCAGAGGGGAAGATGGACGCATGTCCAAGGAAATGTGAAAAAAAAGAACAAAATTCGCATAACTTTGAACACCAAAGCTTTAAGACCCTTTGATAAAACGCACTTAATTTCTTTCTCAGATATCTGTATTAATGTTTTTAAAGAACCAGTTGATAATTTCGACTGGCGACACTTCTTACAGGTTTGATATACCGTTTTCCAATTTACCACTGACATACATGCGAACTTTACAGAACAAAAACTACTGACGATCTTAGAAAAATATAATTATGGGTTAAAATATAAACTCGGTAGTACTAACATTGTGGCGGATGCTTTATCTAGGCCACCAGGAATTACTGAAGCAAATTCTATGACTGCGACCCAGCATAGTCATGAAAGTTCGGTCAATACCTAATTTCTTACACAGAAGCACCGTTAAATGTGTTCAAGTCGCAATTAATAATAACAACTTGCGATACACCTTCCTATCAGTTCGAAATGATATGCCCAACATACCACAGGCATACGATAGCAGAAACGGAGTTCACAAAAGAGAAGGTCATAAAGATATTAAAAAATTATTTAAATCCATCCGTGGCAAATGCTATAAAAACAGAAGATCGAATTTTAGAGGAGATACAGGAACTGTATTCTACCCATTTCAACCCACCGACACGCAAAAGAAAATAAAGCGCAACTTCTTAAAAATTTCTACTTTGCTCAAATGCAGGCAAAAATTTCTAAAATAGTTAAACAATGTAAAATTTGCCGAGAGAATAAATACGAAAGGCATCCAAGCAAATCAAATTTGAAACATACCCCATTACCAGAATATCCTGGACATTTTATTCATCTCGATCTATACCATACGAATAATAAGGTCATTTTGACGGCAACCGACAAATTTTAAAAATACGCTCAGGTTAAAATCGTTAAATCAAGGGCAACCGAGGACATCAAAGCACCCCTGCAGGAACTATTAATTGCTTTCGGAACTCCCGAAAATATTGTAATAGATAATGAGAAATCTCTAAATTCCTCTGTGATTACCTTTATGTTAGAGGAACAATTAGGAATACAAATTTATCGAACTCCGCCGTATACTAGTACAGTAAACGGTTAGGTAGAACGCTTTCATTCCACATTAACAGAAATATTGAGGTACCTTAACGCAGAGGAAATTTACAATTCCTTCGACGACCTCTTAAATAACTCCCTTAATAAATATAATTATTCCGTACATTCGACCATAAACAAAAAACCAATAGAAGTTTTTTTTGGGAGATCTTCGACCCATCATCGACCCATCCCAACAAAAAAAAGACAGATTTTTTATCTCTAAAAAAATATTAGAAAAACAGGACAAAGATCTCAAGATGCACAAAAAATAGAATGGAAATAAGGACTTATATGCCAGGAGACGTTGTTTTCGTAAAAGGAAATAAAAGATAAGGCAATAAATTAACTCCTAGATACAAGCAGGAAATAGTCAAAGACGACAAGGGAGGAACCATTTTAACTGAATCAAGGAAAATTGTTCATAAAAATTTAATAAGGAACTAATTTGTGATATTTACAGGATAATGATCGCCACGACCAGAACAGAAACATAAATTTTGGACTATTCAAACCGTAAGTTATACCCACAGAGACAGGACAATCAAAACTTATCGGAACTTTTGAAATATTGTACGTCGTTGCCCTAGAACATTACAACAAAACACTAACAAATATTGAAGAAAGATTGCAGACGATTACAAATGTGACAAACGCAATACTCAACACCATAACAACTACAGACGCATTAAGGACTCTTATAGTCAAGGATGTTGAGAGAAAATTGAAAACTCGTAAATATTAATTATGCCATGCAGTGGGCTAAAAGCGGTATCGTAAATTCATTTATAATATCTAATTTTGAACTTACAGTCATAAAAGTTTTTTTACAAATCAGAGTTTGCCTTATAACAACTTAATTGGCACCCTCGAATCTGGAGAGGTTAAAATGCGCTCAAACAAGAATACCTTACTTTTTGTTATAAATTTACCGAAAACGGAAGATATTGTTTGTAGAAATTTATTCATAAGACTAGTGAGAAAAGGGAATCTCACTATTAACTTAAACGCAAATGTAGTTTTATGTCATAATTCTATATTAGTTATAAAAAACAAATGTAAAATTATTAACGGTTTATCTTTATGTAAAAATGCAAATGTTGACAACATTACTGGCACTAAATGCTTGCCTAATCTACTATCAGGAATGCCGTCCATCTGTCCGACTACCAATCATCATCATTTACAAATGATGGAACCAATTTTGCCCGGTTTGATACTTTTAGATGGGTATATTGGTGTAATTACGATAGAAAAAAAAGAAATTTCCCTTAACGGAACATTTCTTATAAAGTTTCATAACACGACTGTCACTATTGGGGACACGACTTATTTTAGTAAAGAGATAACGCTGACTCGGCCACTGCCAGCAATAGTCCAACCTTCAAATAAAGAATCTTCTTATGAAGAAGTATTATCTCTGAAAATGCTAAAAAAAACTACATTTAAATAATCTAGAGCAAATCCGTGATATGACCCATAACCTTAAGACTGCGTTTTTCTCAAGTCTTACCTTTCCGCGGATTATTACCTTGGGAATGATTTGGCTAATAGTAAAGAAAATTCTTGCTAAAAGAAATACATTAAAAATAGAAACAATACATGTTCACTCCAGTGACTTTCAAAATCACGACCTGTCCAACGTGGACGTTGGAATTTAAAGGGGGAGGAGTTAATGTCAAAAACATTCAATATAAATTTCGCACACGTGTCATATAATTCGTGGAATGTTCTTTAAAAACACTTCAATAGACTTTACAATTCTTTGCACAAGAATCGTACTTTCCCACATAATTCACAATTTTCGTTCTCATACAAATGATGCTTTTGAATATTTCAAAATTTGAGCTGTCGCTCATACCCCAATTTAAAGTTTGATACTTGCATTGAATTTTATGCAGACGATTTCCATGGAACTCAGGAAATCACTGCACATGCTAAACAACCCAATACTGATGTCAACACTTTCGGTAAACTAAATAAAATTCTCAATAAATTTAACTCCGATTATAATTACTACTCATACAATTATTTCTCTTAAATATTTTAAGCTAATTTACTCTTCATATTAATACAAACCTTTCTCTCATTCTAAGTTACCTATCATAACATATGCATGTAATTGTTCTCTTTACTTTAGTTCTTTTATTATTCTCAAATAATATTTTAATTTGATTATTTTGTAAACATATAAATATAGATCACAAAATAAAGAAAGACAGTTCAATTCAAAATTCAAAAATTAAAACACACAACATTGTTTTAATTAGCTTATATTAGAGGACTGCACAAGCACATTTGATTATTTGTCTTCATTATTGTATATGCTCCACCACCATGAGTAACAATCTTGTCGCGATGCGGTGGCTTAAGTGCACTGCGGCTCCTTACTTGATGCTAGTAATGGAAGAGGGTTTTACTGTATCAGTACCACTTCCTAAACCTGTGTCAAGTTCGGAACCTTGAAGGTGCACGACTAAAGGTTACTCACCCCTAATCCGGAGTGTCATGCGACCCGTGCTTATCGGATGGTTTGCAGTCAGGGGTAACCGACTGTATTGTAACGGAGCCTCACTGATACCTGGGCACCTCAGTGAGTAGGTAGAGGCAGTGGGCCGCCCTTGCTGCGTTACTGGGGGCTATGACGCGGTCGACATTATTTTTCCCCTGCACTCGTGGGAACAAAAATGAATTCTTGTAAAACAAACAAAAACAAAAACAAAAATCGAGGTTCTGCCTCACAGTCCGCTGCTAGTTCATCTAGCAGTTGTCCGAAGGCTAAGACCCAGGAGTCTTTCCATTTAGAAAACGCTGCGACCTCTGGTCAAAGCTCTAGCGGGTTGGGGTCCGTTGTCAGTCCGACTACAATCTCCATCACTGGCAGCAAACCCATGAAGGCTATGGACAAATCCGGTCATCTTGGGAATGCAGCTAAGGAGGGGTCCAAGTCTGGTAAGACTGGGGTCAATCACGTCCGTCCGTCAAAGGCGAAATATAATCAGAGGAGACTATGCCTTAAGATTATCGATAGGCTAGGCAAACTCGACCAAGCGAAGCTGTCTGATAGACAGAGAGAGTCGCTCACATGGGCTAAGAAGGTCACTGAAGAGCAGGACCTCTCAGCTAAGACTAGTGTACCTGATAAACAGGTTGCTAGTACCTCGAAGGCGGGTAAAAGGCTGCGCTCGCCAGATGAGAAACCATTACCTAAACGTACTAAAGTGGCCGGCAACGCTGTGCCGAAGTCGTTTAGTCAGGTTGTCAAAGACAACCTTGTAATGGCTATCATTAACAGGGGAGATGAAGATGGCACTATCTTCACTGTCCTTGAGGATATGCCAGGTCCACCTCCAACCTGCCGCGACGCAGGCTGGCACCAAGGTCGTGCTAAGCTGGTGGCTTTTGCTGACCAACGCTCATTATCCCTTTACAGGGCTGCCGTCAGCAAACTAGGAGAGCTCTGGCCGGGAGCAAAACTGGATGTTGTGCACAAGCATGACATCCCGTCCCGATCCAGAGCGCATGCTTGGCTTCCGGCAACTCCTGGGGATGCGGAATCCGTGCTAAAGATGCTGAAGGTCTGCAATCCTGATCTTCCAACGCACAATTGGAAGATTGGTAGATTTGGTGATACAGAGGGGGCACGTCGGCAGGTAACACTGTTACTTAATGCCGAATCCCTCCCGCGTTTAACCGAGACAAACAGCATCATTTCCTACGGATTTGGGCAGATTATGATCAGGGTCTATAAAAGCGATCAGGGACCAATCCCAGAGATCGTCAAACCAGTAGAGAAGTCTGCTGGGGAGGGGACCTCTGGTGAAGCTCAAGCTGAGGTGGGTTCCCACACAGCTATGGAGGAAGATGGGTACTTAACATCTGATTCTGAGCTGTTAGGGGATGCTACTGGCTTATTCTACGAAGACCTCCTTGAAAGCACGGAGGACGAAGCCGAAATCACGGTAGTGAAGATGGATGTGCAGGCAGTTGCAAATGATGCGGCTCCTACAGATAAATCTGCACCACTGTAAAGCAGCAACGGCTGCATTGCTGGTTCGCCTGACGACAGGCGGAGTAGACATAGTCTTCATCCAAGAGCCCTGGGTTTGTGGTGGCAGGGTTTGCGGATTGAAGACTCCTAATTATAAGCTGCTCGTCGCTAAGGATGAAGGTACACCAAGGACCTGCATTTTGGCGAGGAACAGTTTAAATATTTTCTTGTTATCTAATTTCAGTGACAGAGATGTAACAGCGGCTAGCCTGGAGTTAGATGGTAAAACAATCTGGCTAGCCTCCGCCTATTTTTGCGATCCTGGGCCTATTCCCCCGGACAGCGTGGCAAATCTGATCCGGAAGGCCGAAGGGACTGCACACCAACTGGTGCTGTGCTGTGACGTCAATGCGCATCATCCGATCTGGGGAACTACGGACATAAACGAAAGAGGTGAGCTGCTTTTTGAGTTTTTACTTAGTACTAACCTGTATATATGTAACAAGGGAAATGAACCGACCTTTGTGACTAGTATTAGAAGGGAGGTTCTTGACGCTACCTTTGTATCAGATACACTATTTGATAAAATTGATGGTTGGAGGGTGTTGGATGACCACTCCTTTTCTGACCATCGCTATATCGAATTCTTACTTAGAGAAAAGGACCCAACGGAGAGTGTCCCCAGGAATCTGAAGAGGACAGATTGGGTTAAGTATAGGAAAACCTTTGCTGGGTTATTGGAAACAACACCCTTAACCGAACCGCGCAATTCTGCGGACATTGATTGTCTTGTAGATCATATTACGACGATTTTTAACAAGTCTTTAGATTCTTCTTGCCCAGTGGCAAGGCCTAAGGGCAAGAAGAAACCACCATGGTGGTCTAGCGAGCTGCAGCAGGGTAGAGACTCCTGCAGAAAACTCTTTAACAAGGCAAAGTCTTCAAGAGCGGACGAGGATTGGTCGGCGTACAAGCTGCAGCTTAGGACCTATAAGAAGAAGATTAGAACGGCAAAATGCGATTCTTGGAAAAAATTCTGTGATAACATAGAGGACGTTTCCGAGGCATCCAGGCTGCAAAAGGTTCTGGCTTCTACCCCTCACACATTAGGCTATTTGAAGGATCCAGTGGGGGTGTGGACCACCTCCAGTGGAGAATCACTTAGCTTGCTACTGGACACCCATTTTCCGGGCAAGTCTCATACGTCACTACAGGCGTTGGAATACTCTGACGCTAGCACGGCGGACATTGCTTCGGAGATAGTTAATGTACCAACATTGACCTGGGCGATTAAAAGCTTCAAACCTTACAAATCTCCGGGACCTGACGGTATCATTCCAGCTGAATTGCAGCATGTGTCGGACTACATTTCACCTTGGCTATGCAGTCTTTTCACTTGCTGCATAAACACAGCGTATATTCCTTTGAAATGGAGGGAGACAAGAGTGGTGTTCATTCCAAAAGCTGGAAAGAGCTCACACACTGTCCCAAAGGATTTCAGACCAATAAGCCTATCATCGTTCCTATTGAAGACAATGGAGCGTATGATAGACTCTTATTTACGTAGAATTATTGACCCTAAACTGCTATCAACGAGGCAACATGCCTACAGCAAGGGAAGGTCAACTGAAACAGCTCTACACGAGCTTGTAGGTACCATCGAGAAATCGCTCTCGGCAGGAGAATACACTATGACAGCCTTTTTGGATATAGAAGGGGCTTTTAACAACATCACACCGGACTCGATAATAGCGGCACTATCTAGTCTAGGAGTGAATTCTATGATCATCTCATTGATTGGAAATCTGCTTGTCAACAGGCGGATAACGTCTAAACTGGGAACGTCGGAAGTATCCCGATTTGTGAACAGGGGAACGCCACAAGGTGGCTAATGGATTAACGTGTAGGATCACAAGACAAATCTGGCCTGCTCTGAATCGAAAGCGTACAAATGCGCTATTATCACTCTCCCGTGGGGAGATCTCAACGGTAGTTGCTGTTGTTACTGGGCACTGCCTTATAGGGAGACACGCTGAGCGCCTTAAGGTCTCGTCAAATGATTTCTGTCGTAGCTGCTTGGATGTGGAGGAGGTAGAGAGCGTAGAACACTTCCTCTGCCACTGCCCGGCGCTATCCAGAACAAGATTACGGACATTGGTATCGCCGTTTCTTCACGATCTCTCTGACCTCTCAAACGTGGAAATTTCACATCTTAGGGGCTTCATTAGAAGCTCGAACTGGTTCTCCGGTGGGGACTGAGGGGAACACCCATTCGTCCCATGGTATCACAACGGACCCCAGAGTCTAAGTGTGCTGGATCAGCAGCCACTTCCAACCTAACCTAACCTAACCTATTGTATATGCTGAAGGGTACACGCAAATACTGTCTTTTTCATTTCATAACCGAATGAATGAGTGCTAACGACAATAACAGAGAGTGAGAACATATAACAATGAATAGTGAACGAGAGAAATGTCGTGAAATTTTTGTACTCAAAAAAACGAATGTGTGTGTTATCCTAGTTTTGTGCGAAAGCTATTATGACTTCTATTTCATTGATTTTTAAGAATCTGATCATGTTGCAAAAATATTATGATGAATTCGTAGAGTATATGGTATGTAATCAATTTTACACTTAACATTCGTTTTCATACATATGTAGCAAAGCCAGCTTGATTAAAAACAAGTAAGAAAATTATAGTCGTTCTAGAATTATGTCGTAGGTTTTTATTATACCCTCCACATCTCAGTGGCAGAGGGTATATATATGTTTGTCATTCCGTTTGTAACGCATCGAAATAAATTTCATATATTTTCTTGATCATTATAACAAGGGAAGTTGATTTAGCGATGGCCGTCTGTCCGTCTGTCCACCTGTCTGTAGAAATCACGATCACGCCGTCAATATCTAAGCTAGACCGTTCGTTTTTGTATAAAATCGGTCAAAAGGGCCACGAGTTATGAATGAAACTTTGAAAAAACTTTTGAAAAAATAAAATTTTTCAGTGCGTTTGTTGTTTCTTAAGATATGTTGTAATACTTCTTATTGTTGAAGTTTTTGCAGTTGTGTGTATATTAA
The DNA here is from genome assembly GCA_963682025.1 of Cordilura impudica. Classification (NCBI taxonomy): domain Eukaryota; kingdom Metazoa; phylum Arthropoda; class Insecta; order Diptera; family Scathophagidae; genus Cordilura; species Cordilura impudica. Next base: position 181,764,827 of record OY821518.1, read on the forward strand.
TACTACACGTGGCCATTGGCCTGAGCAAGTATTACCACATATTAAAATTAAAACTTAAATTTTAAAAAATAAAATTTAATAAAAATAAAAAAAAAAAAATTAAAAAGTTAAATATTAAAAATTAAAAATTCAAAATAAAAATTGAAAATGAAAAACGCAAAATTAAAAATGAAACATTAAAAATTAAAAATGAAAAATTAAATATTAAAAATTAAAAATGAAAATTGAAAAATGAATAATAAAAAATGAAAAATGAAACATCAAAATTTAAAAATGAAACGTGAAAATTTAAAAATTAAAAATTAAAAATTGAAAATTAAAAATTAAAAATTAAAAATTGAAAATTAAAAATTAAAAATTAAAAATTAAAAATTAAAAATTAAAAATTAAAAATTAAAAATTAAAAATTAAAAATTAAAAATTAAAAATTAAAAATTAAAAATTAAAAATTAAAAATTAAAAATTAAAAATTAAAAATTAAAAATTAAAAATTAAAAATTAAAAATTAAAAATTAAAAACTAAAAATTAAAAATTAAAAATTAAAAATTAAAAATTAAAAATTAAAAATTAAAAATTAAAAATAAAAAATTAAAAATTAGAAATTAAAAACCAAAAATCAAAAATTAAAAATTAAAAATTAAAAACTATAATTAAAAATTAAAAATTAAAAATTAAAAATTAAAAATTAAAAATTAAAAATTAAAAATTAAAAATTAAAAATTAAAAATTAAAAATTAAAAATTTAAAATTAAAAATTAAAAATTAAATATTAAAAATTTAAAATTTAAAATTAAAAACAAGTAGGAGTGTTAAATTCGACTGTGCCGAATCTTTGATACCATCCACCTTGGTTTGAGTCTTGATAATAAATGTAAATGAAAAAGGTAACAATTTGTTAAACTTAATACCAAATTATTTCAGCAAATTCTTTGGGTTGGTTTTCGTCTTTTCTATTATTTCGGATTTATTTCGTTGTTTGCTTTTTGGTCATCGTGGTTGCTGATCGGCATGCATTTAGGTTACATACATATATGCATGCGTTTCCGGTTATATGACATAACTTCTCGTTTAGTTTAGTTTTTGCTAATTAAATAGCTCGCCCTAACCTCCATTGCAAAGATAATGGTTGTGTAGGGTGGCTATATGCATTAAATCGTGCTAATTGGAGATGGCTGTATAGTTTCTTTTAACTGGCCATTGCGGCCATATAGGTCGGATGGAGTAACAAAATAATAACCAAAAAAACTCTCTCAACTTTTTTTTAAAATATTGCCATATTTGGAAAACACAGAGATTAATTTATTATAATAAATATTCAAATTAGGGATGCCAAACGCAAAAAACCAAATGTCCCAAACATTTTAAATAAAATAATTTGTTATCTTTATTTTCTGAAAAACTTCAAATTTTCATCCAAAAAAATTGTGAAAATTTATATATATAAATAACATTCGCATCAAATTGCGTTTATTTATGTAACAATTTTTATGTTCGCAATTCTTAAATATCATTTGACGTTTTCTAAAATTCATTGAATTTAAATTAATGTTTTCTGTAGTGTGATTCTGTAAATTTCAACGATCGGACAATCGCAAAATATATCGACAGCTATTGTTGTTTGCACTAAGGATTAAGGGAATCACTAAGTACATACATCTTATTTAAATTGTAAACGAGTGGCATCTCTGTCAAAATAAGCGAAAAACACAAAAAACAAATTAATTCGTGTTTGACAGGATGATTTTATGTTTATGTTTAATATCTTTATTTTTTTACTAATATTTCTGTTTATTTATTTGAAAATGAAATAATGAATTGAATATGCTATTTAATTTTTATTTATATAAAAAAGTTTTTTAATAAAAGCAAAATATTTTCACTATTTTATAATTTTTATTTATGTATGACGACATTTCAACCTAAAAATTTAAGTTTGTGTCGATTGAATAAACAACACAAAATGGTTGTCGTTTAGATAATAACAACAGCTGAGTTTAACAATAGCGAATATCGTTTAAAAATTTTACTGATAATTTTGATATTTTCTTTTTTTTTTAACGATTCGACTATCGTTAAAAGAAGTTACTGAATCGCGGTACTGAAAAGCTATTAATTTCTCCTGAATGTCAATATTTTTTTAAAAGTAAAAATTTTTTAAATGTAAACATAGGTATTTGGTGTTTTTTTTTTTTGGAATTTCAATTTGTGTTTAACTTATAAAATTTATATATTAAAGATGCAATTGATGTCTTCTAAATTTAAAATTATAATTTCCGACGTTTTGATATGATTTTCTGAAAGACAATTATTGTAATTTATAATTGGAAATTTTTAATTCCAGTTTTTAGAATTGATATTTTCTTAAATTTGAATGGAAAATTTAAAAAGTGCAATTTTGTATTTATGTGAATAATAATGCTTTAGTAATTATAAACAATTTTTAAAAATTAGATGTAATCGCAATCAGATATTTTGTAGGTAAAGCAGAATAATAATTCTATATAACTATGTAGAACTGTTTTGAAAGCAAAAAACTCATTGATGAACTCGGTAACTCTATTTTGTAAATACAACAAAAAATTAGTATGCCAAACTTATGTTCATATTTGTAAAAGAATAATGAAAAACGTATGAAATAAAAGACCAGCCCGTGTATACTCTTAACATTGTTCTGTATGATATCTAGTTGAAAATATTGACATTCATGTTAAAATAGAAATAACTATTGTAAAGCTAATTAGAACAAAAATTGTGGCGCCATCTACTGTGGCATAGTCACACTGAGCACAATGAAGTGACACTCTGTTAATGCAAAAGAAATGTATATTCCCCACAACAAAATATTGCAGAATTTTATGTAAATAAAATAATATACCGATTTATTTCTAACATGCAGTTGTTATGGATATACATATATAGAATATATGTATAGTATTTGTATTATTTAATATGTTTATGTATGTATATGTAAATATTACACACAAAAAATACAACATCAAACGTTATTTTTGTGTTTTTCTCTTTAAATAAATTTATACATAAAATTTGTTTTTGCTAAATTTACATTGTTTTTTATTTTTTTTTATTAACAGCTAGGTATTTTAGCATTATTTGCTTTAGATCTTGGTGAATTTTTACTCGCTTTATATTAACTCGTAGTGTCTGCTTGTCGAAAAAATTTTGGATCGATTTTAACCCCTTTCCCGTGACCCATTCGATCTGAAATTTTGCAGGCAGGCTCGTGGTAATGACGGAAATGATCTAACAAATATTTTAGTGATGCCAAAACAATGGAAACTTTTAAATTTTTCTACCAGAGCTAAAAAAAATGTACAAAGGGTTAGTTTTTATTATATTATTACCACAACGACCACAAAAATAACAAGTCCAGCTATGACAACAACACAACATTTAGAATAACAACAAGAACAATATAGAAACATCAAATTTTTCATTTTTTTTTTTAATTTTTCAGAGATTTCCTTGGACCTGTTCCACCGATTTCAATGATTTTTTAAATAAAAATCTTTCACTCAATTTAGTGAATCATTGTCACTAAAAATGATCACTGTAGCTGCACTATTGAGGGCGTGATTGTGACAAGAACAACATAGAAAATTATATTTTTTCAAGACTTTTTTTTAGTTATTCATTCAAATCTCGGGCCCTGATCGACGGATTTGGACGATTTTAAATAGCAAACTTTTCAGAATGTTAGTGAATCATTTTTTATGTCAACGAGTACCCTAGCTGCCCGATTGATGCCGTCATCGTGATTTCCACAGACGGAAAGACGGACAGACGGACATCGCTATGTCAACTCCGGTTGCTATAAGGATCACACATATATATATTTTATGGAGTCCAAATTTTTTTTTTCTAATTATTACAAACGGAATGACAAACTTATATATCCCCTCTGCACACTGGAGTGGAGGGTATAATAAAAATTAAAAATTAAAAACTAAAAATTAAAAATTAAAAATTAAAAAATAACTAAAAATTAAAAACTAAAAACTAAAAATTATAAATTAAAAATTAAAAATCAGTCATCTAATTTACAAGTCTTCTTATAATAATTTCAAGTAATGAAAATGTATTATAAAAAGGTTAAACTACTGAATCAGAATCACCTTCTGAGTCGATTTAACGATGTCCGTCGGTCCGTCTTTGTGACCATGTAAACCTTGCAATCAAACTACAGGTCGCCAATATGAATATATTTTAATGAAATTGGGTATATAAGCTTTTATAGCATGAACGCTATTGAAATTGGTGAAATGCGGTCCATGTTTGGACCTAGTCCCCATACAAATGACCCTATGAAATCAACTTAAATTGTCATAAGATCCAAATTATCATACAGATCTCAGTCAAATTGGGTTTGTGTGTGTTTATTACATCCATTTGTCAGTTGTCCAAAAATAAACCCCATACGGCAATTCTTTGTCACAGCCCCCATATAAAGGTGCTTCCCGATTTTCACTTAAATCAATCAAAAAAACAAAAATATTGCACAGTATTTTTCTTAAATTTGGTTTTCATATATTTTTTCAAAATATAAGTGACTTTGCCAAATATGGTCAGGATCGGTCCATTTTTCGACTTAGTCCCCAATAAATATAGCACCCAATATGAACTTTTTAATATCTGCAGCCAAAAAAATTTATAACAATGCCTCTCAAATTTGGTTTATACTTATTTTCTACATCCAATTAGTTGGACCGAAGAGATAGGGTCTCTAAACCATGGTATAGGATATAGTATAATCGGTCTAGATCATAAAATAGCATTATTTCTGTTTCCACCTCTTAATACAAAGATTAAATTTAGTGATGACGAAAAACAATTAGTTAAAGAAGAATGTAATCGTCTTATGAGAATCTACCAAGAACTACTAGAAGAAAACCAGTCAGACCCACTCCAGATTGTAACACCAATTTCCAATGAAATTAGTGCATTGTTCTCTGATTTTATGTCATCAACATAATTTTTCGCTACGGTTGATGATATTACTACGGAAATAAGTAAATATCAAGAAACTAGGGTACAATTGCACGAGGAATTCAATATTTTGCAGTGGTGGGATTTGCATAAAATAGAATATCCTCTCCTTTTTAAAGTAAGTTGCAAAATATTAGCAATTCCAGCCAGCAGCGCAGCAGCGGAAAGGACTTTTTCAGCTGAAGAAATTTAATATCTGAAAAAAGATCCAGTATTGCAATAAATGATTGTAGCATAAATCAAATAATGTTTTTACATTCAAATTTACCAGAAAATGAATTTAAAAAAACCATTAACTGAACAAAATAATTGAAAAATGTACACACATTTTTTCTTTTCATTTGATTTCTTTTCATTTTAAATGAAATAAAATTTTAATATTATTTTAAATTATCCATAGAATTTAATAAATGGATTTTTTTATAAATAAAACTTTTTTTAAATTTTAACTGTATTGGATCATTTCTTTTTCATATTTTGCAGTAGGAAACAATGAGTAAAGTATATGGTATCCAAAATTCTAAACTGCAAGACTGAGTATATGTCAAAACATCATACACCATATACTCTACGACTACATCATAATTATTTTGGAACATACTCGCTTATGAATTCTTAAAAATGAATGAAAGAGAAGTCATTATTAGCTTTCGAACAAACTAAGATAACACACACATTCGTTTTTTTTTTTGAGCACACAAATTCACAACATTTCGCTCACTCACTATTCATTTTTATATGTTCTCATTTTTTGTTATTGTCGTTAGCAATCATTCATTCGGTTATGAAATGAGAAATGCAAAGACATGATGTAACTCCTACATTATAGAATGTATGCAAACGTCGTTTGAATGTGCTTGTGCAGACCTCTACTGTATATATATAAGAAGCCGAACACCAGCGTGCTTGGTACGGCCTTCACTGGTATAAAAGTACCTATGTTATACATGACCTACATATGGGGATGGCGTGATTTAGTATTGCACAATACATTTGCTGTATCGGCAATTGGTTAAACGCAAACATTTCCGTAAGCAAATACGGGCAATGATATGATATGATAATGATAATAATAGCCGTATCAGCAAATGCTTGTACTTAAACATATTTTAGTCAATGACTTGAGTCGGAACCTAAAATACATTTGTTTAGTGACCAAATGAAGTCATCGTCCACTTTATGAACATAATCACGCTACAACGGATAACACACTGAAAATTTCAAAAAGATCGGTCCAGCCGTTCTTGAGCTATATACTTTGTTTTATATATAAGTATGTATGTATATAGATATCAAATATTAAAAGTAATATGCAAAATGATGCACAGCGCAAATAAAGTAAAATGAAATTAAAAAATTATAAATACAGATAAATACTTACACGTTCTTTATTTTCTTATTTGGAACTATTTCACTAATTTCACTATTTTAAAAGTTACTTCTCACTATCACTTGAATAATAACAACTAGCAGATTCCAGCCCTCGAAATTTGAGTGCAAATTCTAGGAAATTTTATTTTTTCATTAAATAAAGACCCTAAAGATATGCTAATCAATTATAGCCAATTCACAAATCAACACAAAAAACAAACTCATTTTTATTACAAACACCTTATCCAATTTAATAAACACACACATAGCATTGTATAATTTTATGTATGCGTTAGTAGCAACTTTAAATGCAATTTACTCAAAATAAGGGAAAAAATTTAAAAATCTGTAAATCTGCAAAACGGCTAAGAAGAAATGCCTTTCAAATAACATACGTTTGGTCAAAATCGGGATGACACGTTAGAACAAAACATCGGTCACAAGAAATCGCCTAGCCTATTAATATTATAGATGACAAACAACTGTTAAAAAACAAAATTGTATATTCATTTTTTTTTTAAATTTGCCTGATGCAGCAATAAACTTATTGACAAATGTACAATGATTTTTTAAAATTATATAAAAAAAAAAACTACCTATGTCATTACGAACGCCTTCTTCACTCTTAAGGGGTGAAATCCCAATAAAATTTTAAGAAGGAAATCAGTTGAATAAAATATACCTGATCCATTTAATTTTTTAATTCTATGATGACTTGTATATACCTGTACTACTTGACTTGATAAATTCTGTAATGATGTAAATTAAACGGCATGTGGTTACTATAGCAATAAAACCTCTTTTTTATGTTTAGTGTACCTGATAAAATGAATTGTTACTTAAAACCGTATCATAAAATTTATTGTTTACTTGATTACCTTTTTTATATTTTCTAGGAGGAACGCTAAAACAATTTTTGAACAACGTCATCATGTCACCTCGCAAAAAGTTTTGAATGTGATAATTTATTACAATGCTTATTTTTTTGCTAAATATAACCAAAACAATCCTGTGGTTTCTCAACCTATTTGACTCTAATCGCCATTCACGTTGTTCGGGTATTGACTGTTGATCTCTTAGCTGGTTTGACTCCAAAAGCACTTCACGTTGTTCGGGCCTTGCGGCTGCTCTTACGGATCTTTTTCGTTGTGCATCTGCTGTATTAATTCAAGTTAAAGCTTTTTCGGTGGAATTCTTGATAACAAAGATTTTATATGTGGATATATATTTTTTTTTTACTGCACAAAGCTAAATAATATTTCCAAATTTTGGTTAGTGCATTTTCCCTTTAAAAAGAGAAATTAACTTGAATGAACACTTACAACAGCAAACAATATTCAAAATTACCACCAAATTTCAAGAATACAAATAGTTTTTACTATTTATCAGTTTTTAAATATTTTCTAACTCGATAATTTGACAAATGCTAAAATTATCTGATACGAATGATTGATCATGTGAGGTGTCACGTACATTTATCCAATCCTGCCTATTTTCGGCAATGCTACCAAAATTGATAAGAGATCACGTCATCCAAGCTCTCCCTGTCACAGTACTCGAGTTATATGTTATTGAAAATGTACTTTGTGCGTTAGTTGCCACGCCCACTTACCCCAACCTGCGCATTTTCAGCACGGCTACTCACATTAATAGCAGATGAACTCACACGAAGTTGAAAGCTCTGCCTATCATATTATTCGAGATATATGATATTAATTATTTTTGTGTTGAAGGTGCCATACCTACTGATTAGATACCGCCCATTTTCAGCACGGCTGCTCACACTTACATCATGCTAGCGCTCAACAAGTTGCAAAGCTCTGCATATAATAGTATATATATTATATTCAATAATTACATTGTATAGGAGGTACCACGTCCACTTGTCCGATCCCGCCCAATTTTGTCCTGATTACTCATTTAGCTACAAGAAAACACTCTGCGTTTAAAGCACTTGTTAAAAAAATTAATTTATTAAATTTATAAATTACCTAAGACTTTTGAGTTTTTAGAAATAACAAAATTTGTAAAATAAAAATCATTCGGTATTTGACATTTGTGTAAAAAATAAGGTGTGTTATAATTTTAATTTAATATAATCTCACAACAAATTGATGACCCGCGTTTAAATTCTACCGATAATTATAGAAAGCGATGACTGATTTAGAGGATACTATTATATCTATTCCATCAGTCTATTCTATCAATGGAACTTTCTCGGGTTGCTGTAAAGCCACCTCCGTTTTGGCGTTCCGATCTTTTTCACACCATTTTGCCATCATTTGAGAGCAACATCCTTGAAAAAGTGCATGATAATATCATTTTAACCGATGTTGAACTTGCTGATAAAATGCCATCGGAATTGTTAAGCCAGATGCGTTCCTTAGCTCAGGGTAAGGTTTCGGATGACATTTTGAGGCAACTTTGGATGCCACGACTTCCCTCCCAAATGGAAGCTATTCTCTCTGTAAGTAAGAATCGTCTAGAAAATCTTGTGACCATGGCTAATAAGATATGTGATTGCACCGATTCTGAAATTAACATGGTTTCGACCTCAACAGTAAATCGTTCAAGCAGGATTGAAAATATTGAGCGTAAACTTGAAAATCGATGCAACAAAATTGAAGTATTTGGAAGATCCAGGAGCCAAAACCCGTATAAATTTAACCGAGATTGTTATAAATCAACATCACAAAGGGAAAACCTTTACGCTGGTATCATTTTAAATTTGGAGAGCGGGCAAAAAAGTGCGTTTCCCCATGCAATTTCAGCCGAATGGTGACGATGGGAACTGCCAAGAACTCTGCCGAGATTTAAAATCGAAATCCAGGCATTTAGTAGATACGGGAGCAGATTTTTCAGTTTTACGAGTAACATCTTTGCAACGTAGGCCACAACCCAGCCCACTTATTTTATATGCAGCTAATCAGACTCCAATCAAAGCATTTGGAACCAAAACCATTAGCATTGATATAGGCCTTAATCGTCAGTGGAATTTCACAATAGCGGGTATCCAGAAACCAATTTTAGAATCAGATTTTTTGAGCCTCTATGGTCTTCTTATTGATGTCAAGTACAACTCTCTGATAGAGACCACATCAAAGCAACGATGTAAAGGTATAAACGTTAGTAGTCTAAATTGTTCAATAAAAACTATATCACCTTCTTCCGACTATTATTTATTAGTTCAAGAATATAACGATTTATGTAACAATAATTTTCATTCTGAAGCAAAACATTCAGTACAACATTTCATAGAAACTACTAATGGTCGTCCAGTATTTTGCAAGCCTAGGCGTCTTTCTCCTGAAGAGTTCGAAGAAATGGTTACCCTTTTAATTTGCCGTCCTTCTAGGTCCAACTGGACCAGTCCACTACGTATGGTGATGAAATTAAAAGGAGAGAGCCGCCCTTGTGAAGACTACCGGGTTCATAATGGTCGAAAAATTCCAGACCGTTATGCAGTTCCACACGTTCACGATGTGATACAGTTAAGAAACCGTTACTACCTCCATATAATGGGCCAAAGTTCATTTCAAGAACGGACAAATATTTTAAACTTTCAATAAATGGAAACGAAAAAATTATTTCCATTGATTGTTGTGGATGATTATATGATTATTGGGTTCTTTGGCACCGTTGAACAGCCGATTCACTAAATTGGGATGGGGTAAAATTAGTCCCAACAGAGAAAAGAAAAACAATAAAAAAAAAGGAAAATAAAGAAGAGTAGTTACCTCATGCTGATCGGAACTTGTTTCCTGTAATGCCGAAAACGCAAGAGGAGCTTTCATCTGAATGTAACATGTTCGCAATATTATGAGCCCTTGTGTACATATTCATTTGAATAGTCCATACGGTGTAGGCTATTGACATCAGTATTGAATGGCGGTCTACGTGCTACATGACCACGGAAAATAGATTAGTGTTTTTTTTTTAATACTCTGCGAACGGCATCTTCAGTGGGTTTATGCCGAAGAAAGCGTATTAATTCTGGGGGTATCTTGTACGGATATCCAAATCGATGGGATGCTGCGTTCAGAAAGTTTGGAGGGGCCTCTAAATGGAATTGGTAGATGTAGTAGTTTCTGGCCATAATCCGAGCTACTACGCGTATGGGTCTAACCTCATATTTAAGTTGTAGTAGTGTTGTGGATATGAATGCCTGTTAGAGAAGAAAAGCTATAAGTATTGGATAAGAATGTATGCCTAATACCTTGTAGTTATGACCCCTCAGGTACGATAGTGCGTTGTGTACTGGGACGCTGGTTTTGGTGTGCCTTTTGTGGTTTTTTGTGTTATTTTTCCATATTGGCGTCTTTGTAGCGTGGTGATCGGATATAAATATAACGTAAAATAATAAAATGTATGCCACAATAGTTCATTTTGTGAGAGTGCTGCCAAGTTCGTGGTTTTTATGGATGGGAAACAGAGGTGTATTTTGATCTAAATCCCATTCATAAAACCTTTGTAAAAGGATGAAATTGGCAAGTGTATTATTGTGTATTATGTTTTATGTTTAGTCCGCCAGTTTTTATGTCAACATTGGGAATGTGTGAATGTAGTAGTGTATGCTGATATGAAAATTGAAATAAAACAGAGGGAATAAATAAGGCTAGGCTGGGAATAAAGATGCCATTGTGTAAACGTTAGTGTCGCAACAAAGCTGAAAGGTTATTTTGGTGTGAAAGTTGATTTTTTTATTATAATAAAAATACATAGTTTGGTGCAAAACAAAAGGAACAGAAAGTACAGGAGAAGTCAAGGTAAGAGTCGTTTATTGGGGAAAAAATTTAAAACAAAGCGATATATAGGAGATAAAAATAAAGCAAATATTTGTGATTATTAGGCGAAGGGTTAAGAGGACCAACCGTCACCTGCAAATGTGGAGTTGGTATAAGCAGAATTCAAACTCAGGAAGAATAAATCTAATGGCGTTTTCTTTTCTGACACAAAATGTTGCATGTTTTTCCCATTTCGCACTCTTTTTTCTCTTATTGTGTTCTTTTCTAAAAAAGTGTCAACCTTGCGAAAGGGTAACGTGTTCTTTTCTAAAACTGTCGCACTATAAATATGTGAAAATGTTGCATCATTCGCACTTTAAAACAAATAAGAAAATTATAGTCGGTCTAGACCGACTATACGATACCCTATACCATGCGTTTAGAAACCCTATCTCTTAGGCCCAACTAACTGGACATTGAAAATAAGCAAAAACCAAATTTGAGTGGGATTTTTATTAATTTTTTTGGCTGCAGATATGAATAAGTTCATATCGGATGCTATATCTATAAAGGGACTAGGTCCAAAAATGGACCGATCCTGATCATGTTTGGTAAAGTCTCTTGTATTTTGCAAAAATATGTACAAACAAAATTTGAGAAGAATCAGTGCAATATTTTTGTTTTTTAATAGATTTAAGTGAAGATCGGGAAGCAGCTCTATATTTGGTCAAAGGGATCATTTTTGGACTACTCATTAGTGGATGTAATGAACGCATACAAACCCAATTTGAGTAAGATCTATATGACAATTTGGATCTTATGGCAATTTATGTCGATTTCATATGGGTAATTTGTATGGGGGCTAGGTCTGAACATGGACCGCTTCTCACCAATTTCAATAGCGTTCATCCCATGGCCGATAAAAGCTTATGTACTAAATTTCATCAAAATATATTCATATTTGCGACCTGCAGTTTGATTACAAGCTTTACATGGACACACAGACGGACGGACGGACGGACGGACGGACATTGTTAAATCAACTCAGAAAGTGATTCTGATTCGATCGGTATAATTAAAGATGGGTCTAGGTCAAATATTTTCGGTTGTTACAAACAGCAGCACAAAGTCATTATACCCAAACCACATAGTGGTATAGGGTATAAATACAGAGGGTGAGAATCGCACGTTAAAACAGCGGACATTTGTTTTGTTCATTAATGTGTATTTGTGTAAAGAAAGGAAAAAAGTTCAATTTTTAGTTTGTTTAAACTAAATTAACATGGAAAATATCATTACGCTTTTATGTGCTAAAAATTTTTTAGATGAGTTGTTAGATTCATCTTTATCATCATCTGATGATAAAATATATGATATGATCATGGGAAGAAATCCACAACCGCGATATGATATGATTTGTGGATAACGTAATTAATGAATGCTCTGAAGTTGATGTATGATTAATTTCATAGGACAATAACTCCTTTTTGTAATATATGTATATATACTTATTTTTATAGTTTAAGAAGAATTTGCGTATTAGTCGGGAAGGTGCCATTGTTCTTTTTGAGAGATATTCATGGTGTTATTTCAAGCGATCCTACTAGGGAGGAAGACAACAGTCAACTGTTGAAACCCATATATTGTCATTTTTGTGGTAAGATTGGCCAAATTCTTAAAATACAAGAAGTAAAAATATTGTTTGTATGTTTAGCAGGAATAAAACCACCTTTAGAGAAGTGGCAAACCTTTTCGACATTTCATTGTCAAACCTTCACGATTCCTTCAACAAGTTTTTACAATTCATTATTGAAGATGTAGCGCCGGAAGCAATAAAGTTTCCTCAATCAGACTATGAAAAAGAAGCTGTTGCGAATGTTTGAAAAAGTATAATAATCTCTATTGCTATGAAAAAATTTTATTAAAACAGTTTTAATAACTGTTTTACATTTATATTTACATTTCAGTAAGGACACCAAAATATAAAATTCGCTCAACATATGCGAACAGGCTGATGGTGTTTCAATAACCATGCAGGGTATTTGTGATTCAAAGTTACGATTCCTAGACATATACATTGGAATCCCCAGCAAAATCCACGACTCTAGGATATTAAATTTATCGTTTATAGGAAACGATTTGCAGCGTTTATGCTTTCCTGATTATCATTTACTGGGAGATTCTGCATACCCCTTAATGGAATATCTTTTGACACCATATCGTGATTATGGCAACATGAGCGATTTGAAAAAAAATTATAATTTAAGATTTTGCAGAACACGTGTTAAGATCGAGAATGCATTTGATGTATTAAAATGGTGTGTTCTTCACAACATGTGTATCGATAAGGATGAAAATTTTCCTGAAGATATTGGTGAAATATGCAGCAATGAAGAAATCAAATTAAATTTTTTATATGTATATAATTAATTATAAAAAAATTAACATAATAAAAACAAACATCTATTTACATAAACTTATAATTATGGCTTCAATTCATAAAAATAATTATATATTAAAAAAAGTTTTCTATAAATTTTGATACAAAATGTACTGCATTGAAATAGAAGCAAATTATTATCATATATGTATAACATCTTTCAAAATGTGTAATTTTGTATATCGAAAAGCGGGTTTAAAGTTGCTGTCGTAGTTAAACATTGATATGATGTTATTTCTTATTCAGAATCATTATGTTAGATTTAATTTTTTAAAAATCGATAAAAATTTAGAACTAATGCCTGTCGATGAATTTTTATTAAGAAACTAATTAGCAATATTTAACTTCGACTGTAACTTTAAACCCGCAAATCGATTAACAAAATTACACATTGTGAAAGATGTTCCATAAAATATTCCTGGCTGGTAAGCAGTTTCCGTTCCAGTAACTGCCGGATATCTCCATCTGTCCAAACTAAAAAAAATAGTTATATTTATATTTATACATTATTATAATTTTTATATGATATTCTTCATATACTTACACTGCACTGTTTTACTATTACTTGGACTCTCATCACTTCCATTTTTAAACATTATATATTCGAAATTTTCCATTTCTATTTCCATCTGAATTATTATTTATATTTTTAAGATGTTCCATAAAATATTCCTGGCTGGCAAGCAGTTTCCGTTCCAGTAACAGCCGGATATCTCCATCTGTCCAAACTAAAAAAATAGTTATATTTATATTTATACATTATTATAATTTTTATATGATATTCTTCATATACTTTGCACTGTTTTACTATTACTTGGACTCTCATCACTTTCATATTTAAACATTAAATATTCGAAATTTTCCATTTCTATTTCCATCTGAATTATTATTTATATTTTTAATTTTGGCTTCTTGTGTTTTTTTGTTGAAATATATTCAAGAAAAATGTCAACAAAAAATAGCTGTTCATTGAAAAAAGATTTACAAAGTTCTGATTTTATGTTCTATTCCGACCATTAAAAATGCGACATCTTAAAAGTATGGGGTAAACATTAAAAAAATGTACATAATAAAGGTATAACATTTTATTTCAGAAAATAAAACACCAACGTAACCGATTTACGTTAATTTTTGTTGTGGGATTTGTTTTGGTCTCCGGTAAAGTGTTTGGCAGAAAATTTCGAATAAAGGAGAAAAATTTAGAAACTCAAATTTGGAAAAAAAAGGAAGAAAAAGAAAGTAAGAGTGAAGCAAGGTAAAAAGGCTTAAAAAAATTTTTTTTTAAAGTTAAATTTGAAAAAAAAAGAAGTAAATTATATATAAAAAAAGAACTAGTGTTCTAAGTTAGGGTTAAGGTAGTTTAAGAAAAAAAAGAATATGTTAGTACAAGGCTAATATTGTTTTCCTTTCGTTTTTTTTATGTACGTTGGTGCCAAAATTTTTGAAGAGAGCGATGTGTTTTTTTTTTGTCTACATTTATTTAAAACGTACAATGGTCCGTAGTTGCATTAGTTTGGTGTTCGTAAGATAAATAACAAATCGTAGTGAAACCTTTAACCTCGAGAGCTCCTTAGGTAAGTCATATGTGTTGTTTTCTGTTGGTGAGCGCGGCTCAAAGAAATGGAGTCTGGATGACTTTGTGAGTTTTAGGTATTTGTGTTGTGTTAGCGCGGGTGAAATTTTGATGTCCAAAGTAAAAAGATATCGTTTGGTTAACGGTGGTTTACAAATTTCGGCACAGGCTTTAGTTTAATGAACCCTTCATTTTGTTTTTATTTCTTTTTTTTTGTTTTTTTTTTTTTTGGTTTTTAAAATTATCCTAAGTTTTTTTGATTTTAAATTAGCCTAAGTTTTTAGTGTTTAAATTATTTTTTCTTTAAGAATCATAAATAATTAGGGTGTGGATTAAGTATTGCTGTTTAGTTTTAGTTTATATGAATAAATATGTGAAAGTTGTATAAAAAAAATATGTTGTGCTAGATTGTGTTTAAGGGGTAGGTTAATGACGTGAGGTAAGTGTGGTGAGTGTAAGTGTGAGGAGTACGGTGTCACTTAAAAGATTAGTGTGCAGGCAGTGAGTGACCACGGTTAGGAGGGGTTGTGGAAGACAAACCATCAGGTATTCCCTCTGAAAGGGTCCTCGTCAGTGTTTTTAGTTTTTTGTATGTTTGTTTTTTTTTTCTATACTTTTTTCATTTTTGCTTGTCCCTGGGCTGTAGTGGTGGGTTTGCATTTAAAACACTTGCATTTAAAACACTTGTTAAAAATTTTTTTTTATTAAATTTATAAATTATCTCACACTTTTTAGTTTTAGAAATAAGAAAATTTGTAAAATAAAAATCATTCGGTATTTGACTTTTAAAATATAAAGAACATTTGTGTAAAAAATAAAGCTGTGTCATAATTTTAATTTAATATAATTACGCTCACATTAGGATAGTATGCACTATTGCAATGCTTCAAAACTTTTGCTGTCATAATCAGAGTTGCCACTGACAAATTTTGTTCTACCAAATTTTTCTCCAAATCCGACCAAAACCGTTTGCAACCTACCAAAAGAATTTTCATATTACAGGAAGTTTTTTTAAATTCATGTATTTACATTAATAGCCTGTTTCTCTATGTCGAACGAAAAATTATTCGAACGAAAGCAGTCACTCGAACGTGAATTAATTTGGGTTTCTCTATCTCGATAATGTTCGATCGCCTTTACTTACGTGTATCAATTTTCATTTCTTACGCACTTAAAGGAAACAGCGATGCCAGATCGAGTATTCTGAGCAATTATTACAATTTCCTATGAAAGTAGCAAAAATACTACTAAATTGTTTGAAAACAAAAACAACCCTATTTAACATCAATCCGCTGTATATGACAAATGAAATAAAGTAAATAAAATATAATAACAAACAAATCAAGTGTTTATATTTGTGAAAGTGATTTTATTTTAATTATATTAATTTTATTATATTAACTTTAGTTATAATTTTTTTTAATTAATTAATGTATAAATTTAATTTATAAAAAAATTACTTGAATTTGTATGTAAAAATTTATTAATATACATATATTCGTGTTAATTTTTATAAATTTGTGAGAATGAAATTTATTTAGCAATAGTTCAGCATCATATTGTTTGCGTTTTGAAGGGTCTTTCAAACAATTCCATGCCTCAGTTCTGGCATCAAACTCCTTGTTATTGGGGTCTTCATTTTCAAATTTATTAACTAAACTTCCAATTGTTGTCCCTGCTGTTGCTGATGTTGGAGTAATTTATCGGGATGACATTATAGCATCAATGCTGCTCAAGAGATAGATCTATCTGTAAATAAGAATAGTATTCACTTCGACCACCTTACCACTAGGTGTCGCAGAAGACAAACGCAAAAACCTGTCAATCATCTGCTCCAATTCCATTGAGTGGATGATCCGATATAGACCACCACCGGTTTCTCGAAGACTTTTTTGAACTTCAGCTATTTTCTTTTTAGTTGGGCACTTACAATCTTCCCAGCTCAGTAAATAAAAAATGTAAATATGAGCTGCTAAGCCGCAAACAAAAAAAAATTAAATACACTTACCTTTTACCACTCAGCAACCGTACGCATAGGGGGTGAAACGGATTTAAGTTTTTTGGTTAAATTTTTCCTTTCCTCTGCTGAAAATTTGTTTGCTCCGTGCATAGTCTTCAGCTGGTTGTTGATTTTAAACTGCAATTTAAAGTTCTTATTAAACTATAAATGTGTGCATTATTTTGTACTTACTTTTTGTTATCCATTGCTTTTTTATTTCCTTTATCTTTTTTTATCTTATTTCTTTATCAATTTGTTGGAAAATATCAACATTAATAACCAGTCGACAACAAAATAGCAAGTGACTGATTTTTACATTTGCGGTCGCAGTGTTGACAACCCGTTCGATATAGCGAAACCAAATTTTGTATGAAAACGTTTAAACATTTAGTAATTAAAGATTTTTATGTCACTTTTTTCAAATCAAACAGAAAGCGTCATCTATATATCACTTATAGCAAGTGTGGGGTTGTTGACAGGATGATTTTATCTTTATGTTTAATATCTTTATTTTTTTTTTACTAATATTTCTGTTTATTTATTTAAAAATGAAATAATGAATTGAATATGCTATTTAATTTTTATTTATATAAAATAGTTTTTTGATAAAAGCAAAATATTTTCACTATTTTATGATTATTATTTATGTATGACGACATTTCAACCTAAAAAATTAAGTTTTTATCGATTGAATAAACAACAAAAAAATGGTTGTCTTTTAGATAACAACAACAGCTGACTTTAACAATAGCGAATATCGTTTAAAAATTTTACTGATAATTTTGCTATTTTCTTTTTTAACGATTCGACTATCTTTAAAAGAAGTTACTGAAAAGCTATTATGCCAATGCCAATACTTTTTTTAAATGTAAACATTTTTCAAATGTAAACATATTTGGTGTTTTTTTTTTTGGAATTTCAATTTGTGTTTAACGAATAAAATTTATATATTAAAGATGCAATTGATGTCTTCTAAATTTAAAATTATTATTTCCGTCGTTTTGATATGATTTTCTGAAATTCAGTTAATATTTTCTAATTTATAATTGGAAATTTTAATTCCAGTTTTTAGAATTGATATTTTCTAAAATTTGAATGGAAAATTTAAAAAGTGCAATTTTGTATTTATGTGAATAATAATGCTTTAGTAATTATAAACAATTTTTAAAAATTAGATGTAATCGCAATCAGATATTTTGTAGGTAAAGCAGAATAATAATTCTATCTAACTATGTAGAACTTTTTTGAAAGCAAAAAACTCATTGATAACTCGGTAACTCTATTTTGTAAAGACAACAAAAATTAATATGCTAAACTTATGTTCATATTTGTAAAAGAATAATGAAAAAACGTATGAAATAAAAGACCGGTCCGTGTATACTCTTAACATTGTGCTGTATGATATCTATTTGAAAATATTGACATTCATGTTAAAATAAAAATAACTATGTATTGCAAAGCTAATTAGAACAAAAATTGTGGCGCCATCTACTGTGGCATAGTCACGCTGAGCAAAATGAAGTGACACTCTGTTAATGCAAAAGAAATGTATTTTCCCCACAACAAAATATTGCAGAAATTTATGTAAATAAAATAATATACCGATTTATTTCTAACATGCAGTTATTATGGATATACATATATAGAATATATGTATATTATTTGTATTATTTAATATGTATATGTAAATATTACACACAAAAAATACAACATCAAACGTTATTTTTGAGTTTTTCTCTTTAAAGAAATTAATACTTAAAATTTTTTTTTGCTAAATTTACATTGTTTTTTTTTTTATTGACAACTAGGTATTTTAGCATTATTTGCTTTAGATGCTGGTGAATTTTTACTCCATTTGTATTAACACGTAGTGTCTGCTTGTCGAAAAAATTTTGGATCGATTTTAACCCCTTTCCCGTGACCCAATCGATCTGAAAGTTTGCAGGCGGGCTCGTGGCAATAACAGAAATGATCTAATCAATTTTTTTTAGTGATGCCAAAACAATGGACTTGTTAAATTTTTCTACCAGAGTTGATAAAAAAAATCTACAAAGGGTTAGTTTTTATTATATTATTACCACAAAACAACAAGTCCAGCTATGACAACAATACAACATTTAGAATAACAACAAGAACAAACGATTTTAATGATTTTTGAAATAGAAATCTTTCCACGAATTTGATGAATCATACTCACTAAAAAGGATCACCTTAGCTATTCTATTGAGTGCGTGATCGTGACAAGAACAACATAGAAAATTATATTCTTTCAAGACCTTTTTTGGTTCTTCATTCAAACCTCGGGCCCTAATCGACCGATTTGGAAGATTTTAAATAGCAAACTTTTCAGAATGTTAGTGAATCATTTTTTATATCAAGGACCACCCTAGCTGCCCGATTGATGTGTCATCGTGATTTCCACAGACGGACAGACGGACAGACGGACATCGCTATATCAACTCCGGTTGTTATAAGGATCACAAATATATATATTTTATGGGGGTCCAAAATTTTTTTTCTAATTATTACAAACGGAATGACAAACTTATATACACTCTGCACACTGGAGTGGAGGGTATAAAAACTACCAATGTCATTAAGAACGCCTTCTCCACTCTTAAGGGGGGGAAATCCCAATAACATTTAAAGAACGAAATCAGTTGAATAAAATATACCTGAACCATTTTATTTTTTAATTCTATGATGACTTGTATATACCTGAACTACTTCACTTGTTAAATTCTGTAATGATGTAAATTAAACTGCATGTGGTTACTATAGCAATAAAACATCTTTTTTATGTTTAGTGTACCTGTTAAACAAGAACTGCTATCATAAAATTTATTGTCTACTTGTTTACCTTTTTTATTATTTCTAGGAGGAATGCTAAAACAATTTTTGAACAACATTATCAAATCACCACGCAAAAAGTCTTGAATGTGATCATTTATTATAATGCTTATTTGTTTTGCTAAATATAATCAAAACAATCCTGTGGTTTCTCAACCTATTTGACTCTAATCGCCATTCACGTTGTTCGGGTGTTAACTGTTGATCTCTTAGCTGGTTTGACTCCAAAAGCACTTCACGTTGTTCTGGCCTTGCGGCTGCTCTTACGGATCTTCTTCGTTGTGCATCAAATTAAAGCTTTTCGGTGGAATTCTTGATAACAAGTATTTTATATGTGGATATATAATTTTTTTGTACTGCACAAAGCTAAATAATATATCCAAATTTTGATCAGTGCATTTTCCCTTTAAAAAGTGAAATGAACTTGAATGAACACTTACAACAGCAATCAATATTCAAAATTACCACCAAATTTCAAGAATACAAATAGTTTTATTTATCAGTTTTTAAATTTTTTCTAATTCGATAATTTGAAATGATCGACGGAATAACCACTAATATCAAAACTTTCTGATAAGAATGATAGATCATGTGAGGTGTCAAGAACATTTATCCGATCCTGCCCATTTTCGGCAATGCTGCCAAAATTAATAGGAGATCATGTCATCCAAACTCTCCCTATCACAGTACTCGAGTTATATGTTATTGAAAATGTACTTTGTACATTAGTTTCCACGCCCACTTACACGATCATACCCATTTTCAGAACGGCTACTCACATTTATAACAGATGAACTCACACGAAGTTGAAAAGCTATGTCTTTCATATTATTCCAGATATATGATATAATGTTGCAGCAAAGGGACCTCGACCTTAGCTCACCAGGACAACCTACACACTGACCTACAGAATTAAAAAAAAGACAGATCTAATAGATTTTGGTACTATTAAGCACATTAGAAGAAATCTGATATCGGCGAAGTCAAGATCAGATCTCTCCTCGGACCACTCCCCTGTCATATTCTGCCTGCGGGAGGATCCCATTTATATCCTCAAAACTATAAACTTACCTCACCAAAGACAAATTGGTTACTGTTTCGAAAATATATATCCAGTCGCAATGACACCAACTCTTCCCTAGTGAATGAAGGGAGCACTGACATTGACTTTAAATTGCACATATTTAATTCAACGTTAATAACTGCTGCGGAGGTTGCCATTCCTACTTATAGTCAGTCTAGCCCTAAATTACCGACACACGATAAGCAACAGCCAAATAGAAGAATTAGTAGAAAAAACTAATAGAAGCGCTGAGACAAGTTGAAACGTGAAATCTAGACACTTATCTAGAAAACCTTTCTCCTGGCTGTTCTACACATCATTATCTATGGAAAGCAACAAAAAATTTTAAACCGCCAATTGTAGGCGATTCCCACTTAGGCTATCTAGTGGTAACTAGGCACGTAGTGACAAACAGAAAGGTGAAACATTTGCTGAGCCTCTAAATCATGTTTCTGAGCCAAATCCATGCACCAATGGTTATCAAATTCCTGCACATACTGAAAGAAATCAGGCCACAGTAAACCCAATCACGTTCACCTCCGATAAGCTGTGTAATGTTATCAAGAATGAATTACATGTGAAAAAAGCGCTCGGGTGTGATCTAATTTAACCAAAAATGATTAAAGAACTACCTATGACAGCATTAGAATATCCTACCGCCTTAGTCAACGAAATGCTACAGAATGGCTACTTTCCGAACTCTTGGAAAACGTCACAGATTATTATGATCCACAAACCTGGTAAAGACAAAACACTTGCTTCATTCTATACACCTATAAGATTTCTTCCGTGTCTATCTAAACCAGCGGTTCCCAAACTATATTCCGCTGAACACTGGTGTTCCGTTGAAGATTATCAAGTGTCCCGTGTAAAAAAACAAATATATCGTTAGAAAAAAATGTTATTTACCATGTTATTCGTTCATTAACATCAGTAAAAATAAAACACCTTGTTTTTGTATTTGATTTTTGCTATGCTACATGTACCGAACTTGAGATAATCTTAGTAAATATAATTTAATAATTTAGGTAAGCAATCTTTTTGTTAGAATAAATATAAAATATTATTATATGTGCTTTTATTCACATTTTTTTGTTTCTACTATCTCTATGGTGGTTTAATAATATAATTTTATTTAAAAACTAGTTATGGATTCTTGGTTAAACACGGGAAAATTAAGACAAGAAGGGGCAAGTACTTCTTCTGAAGCAAATGTGGTTGAAGAAAAAAAAAATTGTTATAGTAATAAGCAGGTGTCATCTAAGACTGCTACGAAAAGAAAATATAATGATAGTTATTTAAATTTGGGTTTTACGTTTACTGGCAATGCAGATGCTCCTGACGCATTATGTGCTATCAAATAGTTCAATGACCCAGCTAAACTTCGCAGACATTTCGAAACAAACCACGCTACCTATAAAGAAAAAGATATCATTTTTTTTAAAAGATAACTTGAGTCACTGGAAAAATCTCAACATCAAATGATAAAACTTGTGAAAACTGAAAACGGAAATGCATCAGAGGCATCTTTTCGCGTGAGTAACTGTATTACCCGTAATGGTGAAGCTCATACAATTGGAGAGACGCTTATTAAACCTTGCGTAAAGGACATTGTATCCTGTATGTGAAATGAAGAATCCGCTAAAAAAATTGATGTACTGCAATTATCCAATAATACTGTTTCGCGCCGCATTAAAGATCTTTCTACTGATTTGGGGGTACAGCTAATTAATCGACTTAAACTTTTTAATGAATATATATTGCAATGCATGAATCAACAGATATTGCCGGCCTCGCTCTTTCATTGGTATTCGTTAGGTATGTACATAATAATAGTATTGAAGAAGACTTACTTATGTGCGAATATCTGCAAGAAAAACCGAATGGAGAAGATATATATATGTAATTGTATTAACAATTACATTACAAATCACGAAATCGAATGGAAGAAATGCACTGATATATGTATGTACAGATGGTGCACAAGCCATGGTAGTAAAGATGAAGGGAGTTGTAATACGTATTCTGCAAGTAGTTACAAGTGCCACAAAAAGTCACTGCGTTTTGCATAGGCAAGCGTTAGTAACAAAAAAATGTCTTATTTAAAAACTATTTTGGAAATCAACTTTACCGTTTTCTACTATATCAAAAAGAAACAATAGTTCATAGAAAATTAAGTTTTTTATTTTAATGTTCTACAAAATATTTACATCATTTTCATTTTGAACTCACACAATAATGATGTAACGACCCATCTGATTTAATCGTTTCGACTTGAAAGCCCGAACACTGACATGTCACTGCTTTTGTTAACATATTTTCATATGTACTACTTAATGGATTTTACAGAGTTGCAGTATTCCACATTGATATAAGCTTGAAAGCTTTTTGACTGTATAGAACAATCCATCTGTTATCAATGCCAATATCAGCGTTTCTTACTTGAATGGTAGTGATGAATCCTATATCTTCTAGCTCTCGTTGTCTGTATGAGTTTCATTTATCAAATCGCGTGGATATCATTTCGTGTATTTGCCATCTTTCATGCAAGGGGAATTCATATTTAATGCTCTGTATGGGCCGTCAATTAGTATCGGATCTCCTTGCTGGTTCGGTAGCAGATATAACACCATCGATTTGAGTTGGAACAATTTTTTCTTTCAACCAAATTAGAATATGAGCATGCGGTAAGCCCCGTTTTTGCCATTTAATCGAATAGATCCAGCATTGCACTTTGCCGTAAATACGATTTTTGTATTATGAGATCCATGAGTTCCATTAGTTTTTTTTAACGGTTTGATAGATTTTGACGTCATTTTTCAGACATATTGAAATTAGTACTGAAAATTTTTTTTATTTTGTTTTCAATGGTGCGTGGTAGAGCAGAAGAAAGCATATATTTCTAAAATTCATAACTACACTTTATTCTTAATCGGACCGTCTTCTGGCATATCAGCCTTCATCAGCGATTTATTTAACATTGTCAAAATGTCAACAATGAACTGATGAAAGAGTTCATATCATTTCAAAATGTGATTGGATTGTTAAGCTCTTATCATAATGTGATATGCATAATAATCCATAGATGAAACCTATAATACGAATTGTTTTGTTTAATAAATTTTTACCGATATAAAAAAAGAAACTTATTTATATATTTAGGAAAATATGTACTTCAAAGTAAAAAAATAAACCTTTTTAGTTGTTGTTGCACCAGCGACAGTATTTATCTGTATGACGTCTAAATGGTATCCTTCTTCACCTTGCCAAAACAATACCGGATATTAAAGAGCATCATACGATCGGTGTGTTGCAAATTTGTATTTCGCCTCTGAATTATGATGTCTCTCGGATCAATTCCATTCCAACCATAACGACTGCCACTTCGTTGATTGTTGGAGCGTTAATGCGTCGTTCATGCTCACCGAATGTTGTTTTATTGGCTCTTATAATGACTTTATAATTATCTGATGGCATTCGATCCAAGGCGGCTTTGAATAGTTTAACCAGATGATTATGCTGGTGAACTAAACGTTGCACATTTGAAATAGTTTCACGTTTTGTTCCGCTGGTAACAGCCCAACGTTGATTAGCTTTTTCTTCTTCATCTCCTGTGAAATAAATTTGCAAAAACTTGAAATCTTCATCTGGCGTTGGAATAAGCGACCCGATTTGGTGGTAAACTTGCCCTTGCACTTTAAATGTTGGCAAAAAAAAAAAGCAGAAAAACCTATATTGTTAACAATGTTTGTAGCTTATAAGTGGTTCAGGTGGCTCAACCAGCGGTGACAACTTAACTTTACCATTCGAACAACACATGCCGGGTGATTCCCTTTTAAATTTCAGTGCATGGCAGTACAAACAAAGAGTGCTCATTGGCCCAATCACAACATTCGGATGATTACTGTAGTTACAGTTTTGCCATAGTTGAATGCCGCCAACAGCAAATCAATTCTTTGTCTCGATTGTGTTACTTGTAATCGATTACCTTCAATTCGGTTTTCATACTGTTGAGGAGTTTCAGTAGCTTGCTCGGTTCGAACTTGTTCTAGCCGTGCTGTATGTTGCGTTTCGGCTGCTCGTTCTTCTCTTTTGCGTTGTGCATCTACTGTAATTCTTCCAATTGAAGTTCTTTTCGGTGGCCTTTTTGATAACAGTTTTTTCTGGATATACGGATAACACACTGAAAATTTCAAAAAGATCGGTTCAGCCGTTCTTGAGTTATGATTTTTTTTCGTCTCCTCTCAGTTGAAATGGTTGGCCGCATTCCATTATTTGCGGCAAAATATACTTTGATTTATACATTATATATAATTATACATATATACTAAGCATATTTCGTCCAGAAAAAGAAACAAAATCAAACAAAAAACAAACAAAAACTTGAAAACATATATATGGGGGTTTCATGTCAAGTGCACCAACTTTTGAAACCGATGTCTTCCGATCGGGATGAAATTTGCATCAAGGTTAGTCCTATTGGATACTAGTTTAGACACAATTTTTTAACAAGATCAGTCAAGATGTCTCTGAGTTAGAGGGGATCAAAATTTCACATTGTGGCCAAGCAGGTGTTTTTTCTCATCCATGTAACTTATTACCTATTGTTCTTAGAAAAATTTCTCCCAAATAGTTTAGATAGCTATTTCTTCAATATTTCGGAAAAAAATACCTAAAAAAAAAATTTTTTTTCCCTTTTTTTTGGCTAATCAAAGCATTTTTTGCCTTTTTTCAAAAAGAGCATTTTTTTATTTTTTTTTTGCTCATAAGAAAGCTTAGGACTTTTCCTTTAAGAGCTTTTTGGTCGCTTAGTGGGATATCTATCAAAATAAATGTTTTGTAACTCAAGACAACGGTTTTTAAATTTTTCACAAATGCACTATTTTGAATTTTTCCTATTTGTGTGTAAAACCTTACAAATAAAACTTATACTGAGAAACTAGACAAATTAACCTTTCCGAAGGTATGTAACATACCTAACTAAAATTAAATACCCTCGATACTGTAATACCCAAAATATGTTAACCTCAGGAAAAAAAAATCACTTTTTTTCTACAGAAATGTTGAAAAATTATTTTTTTTTTATTTATTTGGAATAATAATTAAATTAATATATAATAATATTAAAAATAAAAAGATAAATAATTTAATAAAATTTAATCTTAATTACATTAGATCCATTTATATCATAATTAAATACCCAGTCTTTCATCCAGCTTTTTTGTCGCCTTTATTTACTGCGTTTTTTCTCAATCCTTTCTTGGCGTTACTAGGTTCAGCTGTTGATTTCGCTGCTGGTTTATTTGTTGGCTTTGGAAAGAAATCGCATTGAATAGAGGCAGAAAACTTTTTCAACTTGATTCTTCATCGACAAGTGGTATAAAAGCATGGTATTGAGCGGTGCCATCGATTGTTACCGCAGCATCGAATGTGCTCTTCAGTGTTTTCAATCTTTCCTGATGATCCTCTTTGCTACTAAAAACTATTTTAGTTTCTTTACAATAATTCTTTGCCCAATGGAATAAAGCAGTCGCATCTAAGATGCGATCTTAATGAGAGCACTGGAGGCTATACTTCGCTGCATTTCTTTTAAGGTTTGCTCCAATACCATCACATGCTCCTTTACCATGAGCAGTAGGATGAAAATGCCACTCAGCTGGCATTCCAAAATCTTTTTCATGAGCCATAAGATTTGCGAAGCTACTTTTGTTTTTAAAATGTTGACGAGCTCCGTCCGAAACATAGTATACCTTCTTTACTGTAAATTTAGATTTTAGATATTTTAGTATTATCTTCTGGTACTCATAAACTGCAACGGTATCATGTTTTAAATCGTCGGATATGATTGCCATAATTTTGTGTTCCAGTTTTTCATCTTTCATGTAGTAAATAACTACTGTGAATATAGTTGCTTGGTCGTTATTGAAGTGGAATGCTTGCATGGCATCCTGAAGAACATATTTATAGTTTTCTGCGAAATCATATGAAATAACGAATTCACCAGACTTCAAATGTATCTTCAAATCCTTGAAGAATGACCATTGCTTTTTGACTAAAAAGTCATGGGTTCTCAAGTTTAGCAATCCTGTACACATTTCTTCCACAAAATCATCCACATTTAAAATGATTGTTTTCAATGTGCATCTGTCAGTTTGAATCCAAGAATCAAATTTGACCTCCTCTATATATTCTCGATCTAAAGAGTTGATTAAATTTTCTTTGATGAATGTGGTTTCCGGGCAATTGGTACATTCACCTAAGTGGCAAGAAGTTGTTGCATTAGGACACATAGTCAATTTAAGGCAATCGCGGTAATCGTGTAAATCTTCTGGCGAATCATCTGTTAAATACTTTAAGTTGATTTCCTTCAACATCAATTTAACATTTTCATGATAAATGCAAACGCATACTGTGTGAGTTCCGCTGCTTCCTGCCAGAACGCAATGTTTTGGCCTCATTTGGGTAAATTTTGTGAAGCCAATTTTGACATCCTCGTGTTCAGAATGAAATGTTGCAAATAACTCTTTCAGGTTACAGAGAACCATTCTCTTCTGTATTTGAACTTTTTTGCCATCGATTCGTACAGACACAGTCTTTCAACCTTGGCATCAGACGACTTATATCATATCGCTAATAAAACTGGGTTACTAGAGTTTCAGTTTCGCACTCTAAAGTTTTTCCCTTCTTTTTGTTTGGGAGTACGAGAATCCCATGCTCAGCAACCAATTTTTTTTAGCAATTCTTGCTTCTCGCTGAGATGTTCCAAATTCAGTCATTATTTTTGCACAACTCCATGTCGATGGAGCAAGCGTGAAAAGTTGAATTCTTTCAGCTCTGCTCTGTGACGTTTTGTATTTCTCTTTTATTTGTTCAAAAGCTTCAACTGCATCCTTATGGTATTGGTTTTGACACTCATTCTTTGAACTCATACCTTCTACTAAAAAGTTAGAGACACCATCATCATCAAAGAATTACTTTTGTTTTCATCTGGAATTTCTTCAACGCAAGGCTCATTACTACTGAAATCCGGTAATTCCTTCAACTTTCCGAGTTCTTTTCTGCATGATCCACAAATTAGGAACCGTTTTGACAGCGTAGGAAATTTTTTCACTATGCCAGCGGAAAAATTTCGCACATTAAAACAAAAAAAACCAATTATTTTTCAAGTATAGCCTTTTTAGGAGCCGTAAACATTGTGAAGATTAGTTCTGTAAGAAATTATGTAAATAACACACGTCTATGCTTTAAGGCTGTTTCTAAAAAAACTGATTTCCGAATGTCCGAATAAATAGTTTTTTAAGATTATATAGGTAGTAGATTTTAATGAATCAGTCTAAAATCTTTTATTACTGACAAGAAGGGCTTAGTGGCGATTAACCGCATGTTACATAATAAAAATAATAATGAAGTACATATTTTAACCAAATGTTGCCAAAGATAATAAAAATAAACTACCTGTTATTTTTTACCTTTTCAACATATTAAAATAAACTACCTTTTAACTTCTACCTCTCCACCCATTCTTTGAAGTCAAGTGTCATAAAATAATAAATAAACTGGTATTTCGGAGAATGGCCATAATATATTTCCACCTGATACAAAAACTTGTATCTTGGGTACCTGCTATTTTGACAATAAAAATCACATTCAATATTACGTGCGCTCAAAACCACCTATAGGATTGACAAAAAAAGCCGCAATGAAAGGGGGTTTCACATATTCTGGGTAGTACAGTCAAGAATCATATATAATAGAGGATGTGCAAACCATGATTTTGCCGCAAGAACAAGAGGGAAGAGATGGGAACCAACAAAGTTTTATAGGCCATGAGGATTTAAAATACTGATAGACTGTGTCACATACATTGCACAGATAGGACACAATGTAACGCGTTGATTTTTGGCACAAGAGACACTGTAACAGAGCAATAATCAAAAAACCAAGTTAGCATTTTATACAAAATTGATTGTTGAACCACACTTGAAAATGTTAACTGGGTATACAGACAACAAACCAAGAAATCATCAAACACACACACACAGTTTTTATAATATTTTCTAAGACTTCATATTTATATCAGAAAAAAAATTTTATGTTCATTACAATAATTCAAAAATGAAATTCTATATGGGAAAAAATTTAAAAGTTTCAATTTTTAAACATTTCATCGATTTAAGTTTTTTTTTTTTGCTAATTTTCATGTTACATTTCTATTTTGTAACATTAAATTTGTCTAACATGCTTCAAATAAAATTCACAATTAGAATAACAATTTCAAATATAAATAGAGGAACAAAAATTTATATTTTTTTCCAAAAAGTTTTACTTAACAAAAAAATTTAAATAAATAATTCATAAAAACAATTCATTAAAAAAAAAATAATTTATTTGCTTAATGTAAAAAATAGAAAAAACATAATTTGAAAAAAATTTAAAATAAAAACATAACACATTAAATTCATTTAAAGTAACATGATGTCGTTCATCCGCTTCTCCGCAAGCAGACTCTGTTCTGGTGTCATTTTCCCCAGCTTAGATGCTACGTTGACCCCGTAGAAATCAAAATCGTCCATTCTTTATTGTAATTTTTTCAAATTTTGTGACGAAAAACCAATGCATCTAAGTATTATTCAGATATGTCTAAAAAGTTCTTCTCTATTTACACGAAGTTCTTCATGAAAAATTACCACAACATAAACTTACGACATAGTATAATAAATGAAATCCATCGGATTCTGGCTACATCGAAGGAATTCTCTGGATGGTTCGATGAAACTGATACCTGCAGATTACATAGGAAAGCAGTTTTAGATTTTTATATAGGTTAGGTTAGGTTAGGTTAGGTTGATAAAAGGAGCTATGTATACACATAGCTCATTTCCGTTGTGTCCGTATATACACCTAAGCCAGTAGGTCGGATTGTTGTGCGCTCTACATCTCCACGTTCATCCGGTTATCTACCCCTCTACTAACTTAGAAATTCGGTTTCATCAGTAAATTTCTTGAGTATTTTCCAGATTATCCCCCTAAGACCCGTCAGGCCTGGTAAGATGTCGTTGGATAGATGTCTGACCCTTGTTCTCGCAAATGCAGGACAGTAGCAGGGGTAGTGTTCTAGGGTTTCGTCATCCTCTCCGCAAGCTCTACAAATGGCTGATTCCGCCCGTCCTATACGGTATAGATGAGCCCTTAGCTCAGAGTGTCCAGTGAGGATACCAATTAGCCTTCTTGGTTCTACCCTACTCAGATTCAGGATCTCCCTAGTTCTTGTAGTGTTGGGAGAACCACATAATATCTTTGTAACCTTACCCACGTCAGTCTCTTCCCAAATTGATACATGCGAACTGGTCGCCCAGTCTGCCAGTTCCCATTTGAGAGACTTGAAAGGTATTGGGTTTTCCAAATTAACTCTTTCCAGGAAAGAGCCCTTCCTGGCCAGTTCGTTAGCAATCTCGTTTCCCATTATACCACTGTGTCCTGGGATCCAAACGATTTCAAGTCTGCCTCTTCTGGAGAAGTTTGAAATCTCCTCCTTACACTCGAGGATAGTCCTTGATCTAGTTTTTCCGCGGATATCGCTCTGATAGCCGCTAGACTATCCGTAAATATTTTCACGTCTCCGGGACTTGGGGAATCCCGTGCGTTAATAGACCTAATACATTCCTTTATCGCTACCAATTCAGCCTGAAAGACAGAGTTGTGGTCCGGAAGACGGAGGTATACCTCTGTGGAACGGTCCTCATCGTAGAAACCTATCCCAGTCTTACCATGCAGACTAGAAGCGTCCGTATAGTAATGTGACCCTGGAAGGTTCTGTAGAATATTCCCGTTCATCCAACTTTCCCTGTCTAGTATCCGTATATTGCAGGGTATATCTGCTGACACTTCCGCGATTCTATCACAGCTAATATTCACTGTGTAGAGTCCCGGAATTTGGTCTAAAATAGTCTGGTGTCTGGTCATGTGGTCGGTGATATATTCCCCTGTTACCCTTAGTCGTAACATGGCCAGAGCTGCCTCATATTTAATTCTAATCTCGATTGGGTGTATAGATGGAATATTCTCTAAAGCCCTCGTAGATGTAGTCCTTATTGCTCCACTGATCCATATGCAACAGAGGCGCTGTATCTTTTGGAGTGGTTTAATGTAACATTTCCTGTTCATTGATGTCCATATGACTATGGATGCGTAGGTTAGAATAGGTCTACGACGCTTGTGTACACCCAATATGTCATCCTCGGGTTTAAACCCCATTTTGAGTCTATAGCCCTTCTGCAAATCGCCCATACACGATGAGCCTTCGCAACCCTGCTCTCGATGTGGTTTTTCCAAGTAAGTTTTTTATCGAGAATCACTCCAAGGTATTTCACCGTCTGTGTGATTCCAATCGTTTTGCCCTGGATGCGAGGTTCATCAAAGTCGATTATTTTCATCTTCCTTGTAAAGAGGCATATTTCAGTTTTCTCTGGGTTCACATTCAAACCCCTCGGTTGTGCCCAGTCATATGCTATTTCGAGTGCATTTGATGCCCTCCTACATAAATCTCTAGGATTTTTTCCCCTTAACAGTATCGCTACGTCATCTGCGTAGCAGACAGGTTGGAAACCCTTATTGGCTAGTATTTATAGTGGTCACCCAGAGAAGGGAGGATATAATCCCCCCTTGAGGTGTCCCACAGCAAAGCTTGTTTCCTATTTTAATGCCACCAACCTCGACTCTTATCCATCTATTCCCTAGCATGTGACTGATCCAGGCTTTAATATCCCGGTCAATGTCGAATTGTTCTAGGGATTGGAGTAGCATATTGGTTGATACTTTGTTAAAAGCTCCTTCTATATCAATGAATATAGCTAGGGTGAAGATCTTAAGATCGAAAGATCTTTCGATGTGGTGAACTACTTCATGAAGCGCAGTTTCCACTGAGCGTCCCTTTAAATAAGCGTGCTGTTTGAATTTCAACAACTCATTTGGGATTTGATATTTAACCATGTTATCGACTATTCGCTCCATGGTTTTCAGTGAAGGATGTAAGACTTATCGGTCGATAGGCCTTTGGGTTCGCGTAGCTTTCCGTTCCCGGCTTTGGTATGAAGACCACTTTGGCCTCCTGCCATGCCCTGGGGGGGTACGCTAATTTTAGGCAAGCAGAAAATATGCCAGCCAGACTATTACCAATTAAGTCCCCGCTTTTTTGTAGTAGAGCAGGAAAGACTTCATCTGGGCCTGCTTCCTTAAAAGGGGCAAAGCTTTGTATTGTCTTAATTACCATATTTTCGGTTATTCTATCATTTCTTTCCTCTCGATATTGTTCCTCATTAGGCCCTTCATATTATTCCCCATCGTGTCCCGTCTGCTGTTCCACGTTGGTTCCAGTTTGTCGGGACATATTGGTACCAATTTCTAGGTTCCTATTTGGCCCACGTTCTTCGGTAAGAAAGTGTGTTTCCATCTTAAGGACTGTTCCATTGATTCCGCCCGAATCCCGTCCTTATCGACTAGAGTTTCAGGCTGTGAATGGATTTTCGATAAGAATTTCTTGATTTTCGAGACGTCATTAACGCTATCAACCTGTTCACAGAAAAGTTTCCAGGAGTTGCGTTTGGCTACTCGAATATTTTTGTTGTATTCCCTGAGTTTGTCACGGTAGTCATCCCAGTATACTATATGTTTTTTACGACGAGCCTTATTATATAATCTTCGGACGTCCTTCCCAAGATTTATCAATTCCCCTGTAAGCCAGGGTTTTACTCGGGGAGATCTCCTTTCCCGGAGTATACAACATTCCTTGAAAGACTCAATTAGGTTCTTCGTTAATCTATCTGATTCCCCGTCAACCTCCTCAACATTCCTTAGGACTGTGGGAGGAGTAGTAAGACGGGTTATTAGATTTCTTCTAAATTTTAGCCAATCCGTTTTAGCCTTATTCCTGAACTTAAGGGGCTCAGTCGGTGGTTGTATCAGATTAAATAAGATGTGTCGATGATCCGAGAAGGAATGCTCGCTAGAGACATGCCAATCTTGGATATCGTCCACTAGATTTTTTGAACAAATTGAAATATCTAAAACCTCTTTCCTTAATCTGTTAACAAAGGTTGCCGTGTTTCCAGTATTAATGGTGAAAAGGTTATTTTCATTAAGGAATTCAAGTAAAGCATCCCACCTTTGGTTACAGTTCGAACTATCCCATGCTATATGGTGAGAATTCGCATCGCACCCTATGAGAATTTCCTTACCTGTTGTTCTATCTGTCCTTACCATCTCTTCCAGTTCCGACGTCGGTGGAGGTGTCGGCGAGTCCGACGGGAGATAAACCGATGCCAAGAGCATCGGTTGGCTCCCGTGTTGCAGGACGGTGGCATCTGCGGTGGACAAGTCTGGAGAAAAGAGATAATTTAGGTCCTTGTGACAAATAATATAAGTTTTCGGTCGAGTTCCTGTTGAGCATAAAAAATTTGCTAATTAGGATCATTGAGTCCAGTAACCTTGTCATTTGCCGTCCAAGGTTCCTGTACTAGTATGATATGTAACTTACCTTTTCGTAGTTTTTCCATCAGAGTTAAAGTAGCCGTTTTGCTCCGGTGGAGGTTGATCTGCATGAGCATGATCATTGTTCGGCTAATAGTTGTTCTTCTTCGGAGTCAGTTATTTCTAACTCTCCCTTTGTATCTGACGTAGATGGTGTTGGGTCGGTGGAGGTCCCCTCACCAGTACTCGCCTTGGTCTTATCGGTTGCTTTCTCCCAGCCAATGGTACTTTTGCCTACTTTAAAGTAAACTGCAGCTGATACGAAGAAGGCTTTACCTTTTGTTGTTTTGAGGCTAGCCATTGACTCCTGATCAATACCCACAACGAAAAGGGTGCCGTCTTGGCCCCCCTCTCTGTGGAATATCTCCCATTTGTCAGTGGCTAGACCTTTATTTTGTTTGGCCAAGACCTTAATTACGTCTTCGGTAGCAAGCTTGCTGCCCCAACCTTTGATGAAAAAGGACGCTTTGGTTAGGGATGGAATGTCTGCTTTTTTGACGAGGGACAGTTTGGCACCATCCCAAGGAGCTGGCATACATTCCACCATTTTCTCCAGGGTTTGTACACATGCGTTGGATGCAAGTTGTAGCATAAGTACGTCCATGGAGAATATGCAGCTATTTATTTGGATCTCTTGGGCATCTTTTTCAGCGTCTAGAACATACTCCATGATCCTTTTATTAAATGCCTCTTCGAGTGCTGTTTTCTGGGCAGTTGGGATTTTGCCGGTGGGACTACTTATATCTACAATGGCATAATAAAGTGCGTCCATTGCTGGTTTTTTCGCCATACTAGCATATGAAGTCGATTGTTCCTTGCCTGATGGTGCAATCTATTTTCTCTTCGTTGCTCGTCTATCACCTTTGAAGGAGTTTTGAACTTGCAATGAAGGATTACCTTTTGCACCATCTTTCCCAGTTAACGTTGGCCCAATAACCTCTCCTTTGGTTTGAGTTTCCGCGATGGTACCTCTATTCTTCAGGTTGGGGTTATTGATCAACTGTGTACTGGTTGGCATGTAATTCCTCTTCTTATTTTTGCCTCTGCAAAGTTCTGTTCCTCAGGAGAACGTATCCGCTTGCCGGCATCAGAGGATGTAGGTGTAGAAGGTCCATTATCCTTTAGAACATCTTGCGTCTCTTTGGCTATTTGTGCTTTTGGGTTCACTTTGGCGATTTTTCGCCGTTGGGCCCCAGATAACTTTTTCTTATTGGTAGAGAGTTTAGCTATGCTGGCGCTTACTTCCTCTACCATTTTGATCACATCGGAATTTTCCTGTTTAGGCTGTGTGGCAATGACTGTGTCATTACCTTCGTTTGAGGAATTCGATTCGTCGGAATCCGAACCTGTCATGTGAGGTTGAGGTCGCACAAGGCTCCCTCTCGGATCCGACTACTCAGTCTCCTTATTTTGGATTTTTCTTGTAACATACCCATCTATAGAGGCCAAGTTACCCACTCCATATTGGACTTGCAGTCAACTGATCTCGACGACTGTGCTCACCACACTTAGCCGCCGGTACTGGGTTATTTAGGCCCTACACCGTAACTTTTTCATCTTTAGAAGACATTAAACCACGTGTTGGTTTCTTTTCGGGAACCACCCCTATCCAGTTTTTGGTCCGCGGGGAGTGCATGACAGCCGGAAATCAACGTCCTCTTGTAAAAACATCTTTAGTTACAAAGGGAGCTTTTACCTGACTACGATGATCTTTAAGATAAGATGCTCTCTAATAGTAATCTTCTACAACTGCCGGTGAGCAGTTGTATTAGAGCCATTAAGGTGCACCCTAACCCCCCCCTATCCGCCACATGGGGACGCGCCCGATGGGAGACTGGCATCTCCACACGGGATTTTTATATAACTGTTTTATTATATAAGAACTCTAAAACATTAGTAAATACCTTGATTGTTAATAAGAGGCAACAAATGAAGGAAAATAAAAAATTGAACAAATTAACAAGTTAAAATAAGTGTTTCTTTTCACGACAATAACATAAATTTTTATGATAACTTCTTTTTCCTTTTCAATGTAATTATGTATTAAGTATTATGTATTTAAGTTTATTAAATTTTTAATTTTTTTTATTCTTATTATTTATTTTCCAATGACAATGATATAATTTTTTTTGTCAACTAATGAAATATTAAATTATTAAATCAAAGACAATAACATTTTAAATTAAACGCAAATTTAATTATGTTTATTTTAAAGACAATAACATAAATATTTATGTTAACTTATTTTTTTTTTTAACAATTATATATCAACTATTTATTAATAAAATTTTTAGTTTTCTTTTTTTCATTTATTAGCTCCTCAAACAAATTCAAAAAGAGATTTTATTGTTATTGCTTTTTTTTAATATAAAATCAATTATGATTATTATAAATCAAATTAATCAAAAACATCAAATTTTTAAATATAAATGAAAAATTTCACAATACATAAGTCATAACAACACAGAGTTAAGCAAATACATAAATTGCTACGTTTAAAATATAAATTAAAATTATCTTAAAATTTTTATCTTAAACTTGTGACACAAACAATGTATGACACACAATTTGCTTCCAGATTCATTTTGCTATGTCGCAATTCTCTGTCCGATGTTGATGTTGAACGAAATCAGTTGAATAAAATATACCTGTTCCATTTAATTTTTTAATTCCATGATGACTTATATATACCTGAACTACTTCACTTGCTAAATTCTGTAATGATGAAAATTAAACTGCATGTGGTTACTATAGCAATAAAACATCTTTTTTTATGTTTAGTGTACCTGTTAAACATGAACTGTTATCGCAAAATTTATTGTCTACTTGTTTACCTTTTTTATTTTTTCTAGGAGGAACGCCAAAACAATTTTTGCACAACATTATCAAATCAACACGCAAAAAGTCTTGAATGTGATCATTTATTGTAATGCTTATTTGTTTTGCTAAATATAACCAAAACAATCTTGTGGTCTCTAAACCTATTTGACTCTAATAGCCGTTAACGTTGTTCGGGTGTTGACTGTTGATCTCTTAGCTTTTTTGACTCCAAAAGCACTTCATGTTGTTCGGGCCTATCGGCTGCTTTTACGGATCTTTTTCCTTGTGCATCTGCTGTATTTTTTCAAATTAAAGCTCTTCTCGGTGGAATTCTTGATAACAAAGATTTTATATGTGGATATATAATAATAAAGCTAAATAATAAATATATACAAATTTTAGTCAGTGCATTTTCCCTGTAAAAAGGGAAATGAACACTTAAAACAGCAATCAATATTCAAAATGACCACCAAATTTCAAGAACACAAATAGTTTTTACTATTTATTAGTTTTTAAATTTTTTCTAATTCGATAATTTGAAATGATCGACGGAATAACCACTAATGTCAAAACTTTCTGATAAGAATGATAGATCATGTGAGGTGTCAAGAACATTTATCCGATCCTGCCCATTTTCGGCAATGCTGCCAAAATTAATAGGAGATCATGTCATCCAAACTCTCCCTATCACAGTACTCGAGTTATATGTTATTGAAAATGTACTTTGTACATTAGTTTCCACGCCCACTTACACGATCATGACAATTTTCAGAACGGCTACTCACATTAATAACAGATGAACTCACACGAAGTTGAAAAGCTATGCCTTTCATATTATTCCATATATATGATATAATGTTGCAACAAAGGGACCTCGACCTTATCTCACCAGGACAACCTACACACTGACCTACAGAATTAAAGAAAAAGCCAGATCTCATAGACTTTGGTACTACTAAGCCCATTAGAAGAAATCTGATATCGGCGAAGTCAATCATACAATTGGAGAGACGCTTATTAAACCTTGTGTAAAAGACATTTTATCCTGTATGTGAAATGAAGAATTCGCTAAAAAAATTGATGCACTGCAATTATCCAATAATACTGTTTCGCGCCGCATTAAAGATCTTTCTACTGATTTGGAGGAATAGCGACTTACACTTTGTAATGAATATATATTGCAAATGTATGAATCAACAGATATTGCCGGCCTCGCTGTTTCATTGGTATTCGTTAGGTATGTACATAATAATAGTATTGAAGAAGATTTACTTATGTGCGAATATCTGCAAGAAAAACCGACTGGAGAAGATATACATATGTAATTGTATTAAAAAAAAACACGAAATCGAATGGAAGAAACGCACTGACATATGTAGATATGGTGCACAAGCCGTGGTAGGAAAGATGAAGGGAGTTGTAATACGTATTCTGCCAAGTGCCATAAAAAGTCACTGCGTTTTGCATAGTCAAGCGTTAGTAAAAAAAAAAAAAAATTTTTATTTAAAAACTATTTTGGATAAAGCTGTTGAAATCAACTTTACCGTTTTCTATTATATCAAAAAGAAACAATAGTTCATAGAAAATTAAGTTTTTTATTTTAATGTTCTACAAAATATTTACTTCATATTTATTTTGAACTCTCACAATAAACAACATTATTTTTTCTCTAAACTCTGCGCTTATATATTTTAATAGGTTATGGGCCCAGCACCTAAACCTCGCGTGAGTTAATAAATAATTGTGTACAGAAGTTAGTGAAGAAGAAAAATGGCGACGGTATCAGGAATAATACCTTTTCTAAATGGAAATAATTTTTCTACATGGATTCCAGAATGAAGGCGATATTGCATAAAAATCGTTTGTTGCATATGGTAATTGGTGAAGAAATAAGACCGGATGTAGCTACAAGCGGAAAAGGTGCTACAACGGCAGAAAAGAAAATGTATGAAGAGGGTATATTGAAACAGCGTGATTATGATGATAAAGATCAAGATGCCCGTGCTGAGATAATTATTTCCTTGGAATCAAATATTATACGAATGGTTAAAAATTTTAAAATATCTCACGAGATCTGGATGAATCTTAAGGATATATATGACAGGAAGACTACAAGGAAGAAAGCAGAATTGTTCTGCAAAATATTAAATTTGAAAATGGTTGAAAACCAAAATATATCGCAGCATTTGGTAGAATTTGATATTGCAGTGTCTGATATAGATGTGGTGGCTGATATAGATGAAGACTTGTTGACGGTAATATTATTGGATGGTTTGTCAATCGAATATAAGTCTGTAAAGGCAGCATTCGATACTGCCAATGAGTTTCCAACTCTCAATATTTTACGTTCGAAGCTCTTAGAAATTGGTGAAAATCTCAATCAAGATGAAATATTTGCATAAGACAACGCTCTAAAAGTATACAGATAATCTTAATAATGACATGGATGATGAAGGTATGCAAATTTTTTCTTTTAACTGTTACAATTGTGGAAAGAGAAGCCACATGGCCAAAAACTGTAAAATTAAATTAAATAAAGCAAATGAAGTATATTTCGCTCCAGATAATAAATCATATCATACTGGATATGTAGTATCAACTAGAGTAATTAATCAAAATACCTCCAAACAAGTTAGTCGTTTTTGGATATTTGGTAGTAGAGCCTCTTCCCATATGACTTATTTAAAGTCACAGTTTTTAGAAATCAATGAAACTTTTAGAGGTACAGTGCGATTAGCTGACGATAAACATTTGGAAATCATGGGGATTGGTACAGCTCAAATAAATATATAGTCATATTAGTACGGTTAATCTTCTTAAGACCCTATATATACCCGACTTAAAATGCAATCTTTTTTCGATAGGAAAGGCCACAGATAATGGGCGAAAGATCGAAATATATTCTCAAAGGGCAATAATATACAAAAATGGGCCTGTTTTGATACATTCCGATAAGAAAGATGGGACTTACTATGTTGAATTTTTTAAAAAGAATAATAATGCTACATATGTTTCTGAAAAGACTCAAAAGGAATTTGAGTTGTGGCACAAGCAATATGGACATTTAAACTCTCGATTTATAAAGATTAAAGTCAGAGGACATGGTTTCAAGTTTACCAAATTTTAAATGCCAGAACATTCAGAGCATAAGTTGCATTCGCGGTAAGCAAATAAGACAAGCATTTCCTAAGAAAAACGAAAAGTCATCTACTGACATATAACAACTAGTACATACGGACTTATGTGGTCCAATGAGAGTATAATTAATGGGAAAGAAACTTTATTTTGTGACGTTTATTGATGATTATACCAGAAAAGCGAATTTTTAGAAAACTTTAAGGAATTTAAGAAAGAAATTGAGTTGGAAATTGGAAGAAAGATCAAATCTATACGATCAGATAATGCGGCAGAGTTGACATGTATTGAATTCGAAATTTTTTTAAAAGACTGTGGTATAAAACATCAATTAAGTGTAGAATATACTCCTGAGCAAAATGGTGTAGCAGAACGTATGAATCGAACCCTTGTAGAGATGGCTAGGACATTGATGATAGAGGCCAGATTACCAGAATACTTGTGGGCCGAGTAAGTTATGTCAGCATCCTACATTAGAAACAGATGTCCAACTACACAAAATATTAACAAAACACCTGAGGAGTTATGGTCAGGAAAGAAACCAGTTGTTAAACATTTTCGTCAAATAGGAATAAAAGTTTATGTTCTAAATAAAAAACCAGGCAAATCAAAATGGCAACCAAGAAGCTCCGAATTCATACTTGTCGGTTACTCAGCACATGCTAAAGCTTACCGTTTATGGAAAAGGGGCACAAATAAAAATATATTAAAAGTCGTGATGTAAGCTTCATTGAAGATGATTTTGAAGTTGATATCAATAAAGTCAAAAATGAGAAAGTAGCATTTTACAAAATCAAAGAGAATATCAAAAATTCAATTAGCAATGATTCGAAACATATAGAAGATCAAAATGATGGATTATATAAATTTAGTTGGGCTAGAAATGAACATAGCAAAAATTTACTATGCTGGAGGAGTCAAATCAAAACCAGTTACAACCACAAGAATTTTATAGTCAAAATCAATCAGCCTCCTTAGAATCAGATCAGAACTATTTCGGCCAAGTTGAACCTAGTCATAAAAACCAATCATGACAAGTTAATTCAGATAGAGACCAGTGTTCAAATATGAACATAGTTTATATAATTTAGCCTGCGTTTCACACACTGTGCTATATTTAAGAATATTTGTTATTATGTATTTTTAATGGTAATAAATCCCTAATTGATTGGAATTACATACATATGTATTATCTTAGAATGGTTTTACTAACTGTTTTTCCAAGATAATACAACACATGTGGGGAATTCATAATATCACTAAAAGTTGCTTGTGTGTAGACGCAGGTATAATTATTAGTTCTAGATTAGTTTTAGTTTTAGCTCTTAAGAATTTTAATTTTAATAAAGATTCAGTATTGTACATTCACTCAACCAACCGAGTTGTCTCTCCATATATAAACATTTGGTCCTTCGAACCAACCGACCAGTGACATATAAATAATAAAAAAACAAGTTTTTAACAGACGATGAAGAAGAACAAACTGAAAAAAGTAGTTCAACTAATTTGGTTCCTGAACCAACAAACTGAAAGAAATAGTTCAACTAATTTGGTTCCTGAACTATCCACTAAAGAATATTTAAGATCGTGGTCGTTGTTAAAAAATAAAGAAGAAGCTAATTCAATTATGTTCGGTTGTAATTCGGAGGATCCTAAAACTTTTAAGGATACGCTCAACTCAAAAGATGCAAAAGAATGGCAACGTGTAGCTGAACAATAATATAAATCCTTAATTGATAATAACACGTGGGAGTTGGTAGACTTACCTGAAGGTAGAACTCAAATAGGTTGTAAATGGATATTTGAAACAAAATATACACCAGATGGAAATGTAGAAAAACGAAAGGCACGTTTAGTAGCGAAATACTATAACCAAAAGTATGGTATTGATTACTTCGACACGTTTGCTCCTATTGCAAGACAAACTTCGTTGCGATTAGTATATGCACTTGCTGTTGAAAAGGATTTTAAATTGTGTCAGTTAGATGTTTCTACAGCTTTTATAAATGGTGACTTGAATGAAGAAATTTTAGTGGTTCAACCCGATGGCTTTGTTAACGAATCGACTAAAAACAAAGTGTGTAAATTAAAGAAATCTCTATATGGGTTAAAACAAGCTGGTCACCAATAGAATAGGAAAATAGATGCAGTTTTGAGGAAGTTTTTAAAACCGTCTAAGTATGATCAATGCGTTTATCATATGAAAACAAATTCATGTACCATTATAGTAACATTATACGTAGATGATATCATTATAGCTTACAATAACGAGAAAGTCGTAAATGAATTTTTTGAACTGTTAGAAAGGAATTTTGAAATTCGTAATAACTATGAATCAACTAAAGCATTGTATAGGATTAGAAATAAAACAAACAGTTGGAGCCCTGTCTATAAGTCAACAAGGTTATATTGAAAATTTGATCGAAAAGGATGGTTTGACAAATGCGAAAACATGTAAAATACCGATGCAATCAAAAATTAATTTTGAAACAGAACCAACAATTTCAGGAGAAGGAGAAAAAGTAGATAAGGCTAAATACCAAGAAATTATTGGTTCTTTATTGCACTTGGCAGTATTTAGTAGACCGGATATTTGTTGTAGCATTAACAAGTTATCCCAATTTTGTCAAGACCCCAGAAAACAACATTGGAATGCAGTTTTACTAGTCATTAGATATTTAAAGGAAACGAAAAATTATACACTTAAATATAGAAATACTTCTTGGCCTTTAGTTGGTTTCGTAGATGCAAATTGGGCTCAGGGTATAAATGATCGTAAATCTCAATCTGGATTTTGTTTTGTTTTTTGCAGGTGCAGTCATATCCTGGGAATCACGTAAACAACGTGTTGTTGCTACATCAAGCGCCGAATCGGAATATATAGCACTAACTGAATCTGCAAAAGTGGCTCTTTATTTAAGATACTTGTTGGAATAACTTGGATATCCCACTGATTGTCCCACTATTATTATGTGTGATTCAAAAAGAGCACAACATGTGGCAAATTTTGGTGGCTACCATTCCAGAACCAAGCATATCCATTATCGTTATCATGATGTAGTTGAAAATGGTACTGTAGAAATTAAGTATTTGTCAACAGGCCAAATGATTGCCAATGTACTAACCAAACCACTACCTAAAGTAAAGCATCAGTTTTGTATGGAAGAAATGGGCATGATACCGAAGTTAGATGGCTGTCCAGAGGAATAGCATTTTTGAGACTTTTTGAACTTCGAAGTGAATTATTAGTTCTCTTTTCGTCGAACAATTAGGTGAAGAATGTCATTGACTTATTAACCACACCTTCATGGTTGATAATGGTTGCGTATTTAGCAGATATTTTTACTAAGTGCAATGAAATTAACTTATCACTACAGGGAGAAATAATACAATTTTTAACGTACGAGATAAGATAGCATCTTTTAATAAAAAATTACAGTACTGGATTTCTGAAGTTGAACAAAATAATTTTTATTC
The DNA here is from genome assembly GCA_963682025.1 of Cordilura impudica. Lineage (NCBI taxonomy): Eukaryota > Metazoa > Arthropoda > Insecta > Diptera > Scathophagidae > Cordilura > Cordilura impudica. Next base: position 181,807,809 of record OY821518.1, read on the forward strand.
TTTTTCCACATTAGCAGAGTTTTTAATTAAAATAGAAAAAGCCTCCAAAGAAATCTTAGAACCTTTGCATAACTTACAGTCAAGCCTATTAAAATACTTTCCAAATTCCCCTGAGGATAAATCTTGGATTAAAAATCCTTTTGTAGTAACAAATAAGCCAGTGGGTTTCAGTGCAAGTAATTATGAAAACTTAATTGATTTAATTACTGACTCTAGTTTAAAACAAAAATACAATGAATTTCCATTAAATTAATTTTTTTAAATTTTACCCGAGAGTATTCCAACTTGTCCAAACTATTAACATGTTTTACTTCCTTTCACAACTACATATTTGTGCAAGGCTAGATTTTCATATTATGGTGCACAAAGTCGAAGTACAGAAACCGACTAAATGCTACACCAGACATAAGAATTCAGCTGTCTAATATTGAGCCTGATATAAAAACAATATGAAATTTAAAGAAAAAAAAAACACCGTAGTCATTAAGAATAAAATTGATTTTTTTCATTATTTTCATATATCATAAATGTGTAATTGAATTTCTGAAATATGTTGTGTTTATTTTCTTTGTAACTATTCTATGTATATTTTTAAATACACAAACTTATAGCTTATAAAAAAAAAATTATTAGTTTTGCGAAGTGTTCCTCGATCCGAAAGGTTTAGGAACCGCTGATCTAACCTATTCGAAAAATTGCTCTTGGAAAAAATTATGCCATTTCTCACGGAAAATGATGTCATATGAACACACCAGTTTGGCTTTAGTAAACAACATGGCACAATTGAACACGTAAATCGCATAACGGATCGGATAAAAAGAACATTGGAAGATGGGAAATACTGTTCGGCCATCTTCTTAGGCGTTACCCAAGCATTCGATAAAGTATGGCACGAAGGTCAGCTAAATAAAATACGAAATATGTTTCCACAAAATTGCCACAGGATTCTGAAATCATATCTAACCAACAGAAATTTTCGAGTAAAGTACAAAAGTCACACCACTAATGAATTTAAAATCAAAGCAGGTCTTCCTCACGGAAGCGTCATGGGTCTTATTCTGTATATACTTTTTACATGTGATATACCAACGAACCAGAGATTAACCACGTCAACTTTTGCAGATATGATACAGCCATTCTCAGCATTCACAATAACCCTAGAATTGCATCAATGTTGCTAACTGAACACCTACGCGACGTCGAGATATAGCTATCTACCTGGAGAATAAAGGTAAGTGAACAAAAGTGCAAACATGTAACATTCAGTTTAAAGCCCGAAATCTGTCCCCCCAGTTTCACTGAACAACGTTGTAATCCCACACACTAACGATGTCGTCTACCTAGGCATTAATGTGGATCGACGACTTACATGGCACAAACAACTTGAAGATAAGAAAACTCAAATAAATTAAAAAGCCTCTAGTCTGCATTGGCTAATAAACCAATCGAAACTGACACTGGAATATAAAGTCCTGTTGTGTAACAGTATAATATAGCCAATATGGACATATGGTGTCCAGCTTTGGGATACGCATCTAAAACCAACATCGATGTTATACAGAGGTCCCAATCGAGGATGTTGCGAATAATAACAGGAGCTCCTTGGTACATAAGGAACGAAATTTTGCCAAAGACTTGAATATTCCACTAGTGAAGGATGAAATCCCGCGTCTGCAATCAAATTATAAGACGAAATTGGAAACTCACCCGAATCCACATTAAAGAAAGCTGTAAAACACTGCAGACATAACACGTGTTCGACGAAACGATCTACCTACAATACCGTAAGACCGCGCTGATTTTTGGGATTACCGTTTATTAATGACATTTTATTTGTTGAAAATACCTTTGTTTAAAAAATAACATCTTTTTTATTTAAGTTCATAATATTTAGTTTTTAAGATTTGTTATTGTTAGGCTCACCACAGAGCAGATCTAATAAATAAAAGAATTATAAAAAGTTAAATTATCCATACTCCCAGTTTTGTGGTAGAATTGTGTAAGAACATGAAATAAGATTCGACAGTGACAGAATTATGTGAATATTATTAGGAACTCTTCTTAATGCATTGCTGCATTGGACATTCCATAAAATATTTTTAATATTTTTTCGATCCAAACTAACCCTTGTAATATTTTTCATTGTATAAAATTTTTTTGTTTATCTTTTTAAAGTTTTTGTTTCCTTTTTATTTTATCTTAATTTATAAGTTTTTGTATGTAACGCCAATAAAAGATTTTTTTTTTTTAATTATTCAAAAACTGTTTTACATTAAACATATATTAGTGGCCACCTCGTGGTGTTGTTTAGTTGTGAATGTGAAATATTATAAAAGTTTTCCGAAAGTATAAATGAAAATCTAATAAAAAAAAAATAAATTTGTGGATGCAAAAGGAAATATTGAGTATATAAATAGTAAAAAAAAGGCAGAGAATGAACAATTAAGTTAGTTAGTAACGCGTGGGTTATGATATGTAAGCTATAAGGGTTTAAAGGAAAACACAACTTGTTCTTTTCTGAACTTGACACAAACTACTTTTTATTTTCAATCTTGTTCTTAAAGTAACTTAACAAAAAAAAAAGGGAATACAAGAAAGTAATGAAAGTAAATAAAAATGCATTCTAAAGTTTCCAAGAATTTGGGTAAACAAAATTAGTTGATAATAAAATTACATTCTATAATTAACAAGAATTTGAATAAATAAAATTTAGTTTGACCTAAAATTAATTGCTTATTATGTTTATGTTGGAATTGCCATTTAAGTCGAGTTAAAGTGGTTTAGAGAATTCTCAGAACTGTTTTGTAAATATTTATTGAAACAATGTTGTGATTGATATGGGTAATGAACTAAAGTGTATTGTATAATATGCGTTGCTCAGCATTATGCCCTCCGTGGTTTTGGTGGTGGTAGTGTAGTGATGGTTGTTGTTATTGTTGGTGTGCTGGGTGTCGTAACTCCTCCCCTTAAGATAGAGCGACGGCCACAATGATGTTGTTGGGGTCGGAGCGATATACTGTAGATCGGGTAGGAGATGTTTGTAGCTGTTTTTCCGTTTGATGTCTATGATGAGTATAGTGATGACGATTATGGTACATACAAGGGTTGTAGAAGTTGTGATTGAATGTATTGTTGTTGTCGTTACTTCGAGCTTGTTGACTTTGGTGTCCATTTGGAGATTTAAGTCTTTTAGTCTCCTTAGGTTCAGAACTTCAGTTTGCAGATACATTACTGGTCCCAGAAGGTATCAGCATCATCGTAATATGTTATGCCGTTTATTGAGATATCACATTGTTGGAAATGTATTAGACCAGTCCCTTCTACCTTGAGAGTTTTGGTGCTGCAAGTAGAATTTATTAGTGTTTCTGGTGAATTAATAAAAATAATGTAATTTGGTTCAGCCTGATAGACTGTTTCTATTTTTCCTACGTCGTTGAGAGGACAGCTTGCTGCTTTGTTGTTCATTAGGTTTCCAATACAAATTGAGTTTTCAGTATCTTCTTGTTTGGTTGGCTTGTTGCAATAATATGTTCCTTCGATCTTGTGGAATTTTCATTAAATGTTATATATGGTTCAGTTTTTACAATTTTTGTTTCATATATAGGTAAAGGAATTATATGGTATAAAAAATAATTTTCATTTGAAATATTAGGTATAAGTATGTTAAATATAATATTTGATTTATTATAGTAGGCTTGCATGCATAGCATTTCATAACTGGTTTCGAATGATTCGATTTTTATATTTTGGGTTTTTAGTTTAAGCTCAATAATATCAAGTTCTTCTGGACTAAGCAGGAATCTTGAAATTATATTGAGTTTCGATAGAACCACTGCCTCGGCTATATTTGATAAGTGATTTGTTAATAAGTCGATATTAAAGTTAACCTGATTTAGGTACTGTGTTCTAATAATAATGTCTTCCTCGTGTTGTATTTTGTTGGGCTTGTCATGTATTTTTCTACTGTGTGTTGTTCGTTGCTGATGTGCGCTGTAATGTTCCTGAATCTTTCCATCATCTTAAAATTGATTGAGTGTTGATGTGAGGGTGTGTTTGTGACGTTGTTAAGGTTTGTGTATACGTTGGCTATTTGTTCGTTAATCGTTTGTGCGTCTTTGGCGTCCATGTTACCCGTTATTATTTTAATCGCGGAACCTAGCCCGTTGAACAAACCTCTTTTTTGTCTTTGAGTCGGGTACAACGTTAAAAATTTATTCTTTAATTCCTTGAGTTTTAGTGTAGTTACTTTTTCAATGTTAGTCTCGGATGTATGTTTCTCAAAAAGTGTAAGGGTGGTCTCAATATCGTCAATATTAGTTTTGTAGTCTTCAAGATTAATAATATGTATAAGGTTGTTAAAATGGGTAATGGATCTTGCAGGACCCAATCGTAGAGGTAAGATATTCTGATTGGTTGGCAAGTTATGTACTTCGAGTATTTGTGTGTGAGTTGGAGAGGTTCTGTAGAAAAAATAAATTAGTGTTAGTATAGCACGAGTGCAGTGTTTTTGTATTTATTTATTATTTTGTCTGTTTTCTTAATCTACATATGTGTATCTTCTTTTCGCCTCTAGTTACTTTAGTAATATTGTTATTCTTATGAACTATCTGTTTGGAGAATCTTGGGGTTAATTTATTGCGCTTTGCCTCCTTCCTGAAAACAATTTGGCCTTCGGAGTTGTCTTCTGGATTCTGTCTGGAAATGTTCGCATTTTCGATTCTAGTTTCCGTTGCACTTTCGACTTTTTCCTGAATTTTCGGATACAGTTCGTCAAGGAAGATATTCAGTTTGGATAAATAGTCGTGTTCGTTTGAGAAGTTCAATGTTTTCATGAATTTGTATGGTCGACCGAAAAAGAGTTCGTATGGTGTGAGTCTTGTTGTCGAGTGAATTGCGTCATTGTAAGTTATAAACGTTTCAAAAAGTATCTCCTCATGTTCTGTTGTGAGTCTATTCTCCTTTCTCTTGGATAGAATTAATCGGTATATTTCCGTGTGAGTGGAGTGTAACCTTTCCACTGGAGAATTGCTACTGGTTTGTTGGAAGGACGTGATATGCAATTTAATTTGAAATTGCTTACAGAAGTCTTGAAAAATGTTTGCAACGAATTCAGAGCCATGGTCACAGACAACCATTTTTGGTATACCATAGGTACTAATGTACTTTTTGAAAGCTTTAAGGACTGTTATGCTACTTCTGCAACTGAGAGTGTATCCCCAGGCAAATTTGGAACATTTATCCATAACAGTGAGGATTTGGCTATTGTTTATGGTGTAAATATCGATGTGGAGTATTTCTAGGGGTTTTAATGGGGTTTCTGGGGTTACAAATTTTAGCTTGGGGGGATTTCTGTCGTATTTAAGAGTTTTAAATTTTTGCAGTTGTTCAAGGTTTTCGTAATTTTGTCCCTCATGTTGGGAAAATAATATTTTCTTTTCAGATGTAACAGTGTTTCGTTTACTGCCCTATGATTTGAGCGTTCGTGATAATCGCGAATTGTTTTCTCCTGGTTATCTTCCGTTGTTATGTCCTCAAGAATTTCTGTACACCTGACAAGGCGGAATGTCCTGGCTTGAGAAAAGTATATGGAGAATGTTGCCTGTACTATTAAGAAGATGTTGTCATTTGTGTAAATGGCTGTTTGTTTATTGGGAGAAAAGTATTTTCTAAATATGTCTAACATGATTTCTTCGCTAAATAGTTCCCTACGTAGAATCCTTCTCTGTTTATTTCTAAAAATAGTCTCAACTATCATTGGGGATCCTGTTTCTTTTGTTTCAAGAATGATTTTTAGGTTAAATTCATTCAAAGGTTTCTCGGAGATAGGGATACCGTCATCCAAGTTTTCGTTTGCACTGTGAATTGTATCTGTGTTACTAAAAAGTTCTTGATTGTTTCCCTCTGATGACTCATTTATTTTGACGCGGCTGAGAGCGTCAGCATTTGTATTTTGTTTACCTTTTTTATAGATAATTTCATAATCATATTCCTCCAATTTTAACCTCCATCTTACTAGTTTGGAGTTGGGTTCTTTCAAGTTCATCACCCAGGTAAGAGGTTTGTGGTCCGTAAAAATTTTGAATTTCCTTCCAAAAAGGTAAGGACGGAAATATTTGACCGCCCAAACTATAGCAAGTAACTCCTTCTCTATTATGGAGTAGTTACATTCGGTTTGTGATAGTGTGCGACTCGCGAAACAAATTGGTTTGTCGCTTCCTATATGACCTTGGGATAAGACCGCTCCCAATGCGATGTTACTTGCGTCCGTTGTAAGGATGAACGGTTTATTGAAATCAGGGTGTTGGAGAATAGGGTCATTCATTAATAAATCTTTACAGGTTTTGAATGCTTCGATGTAGTTTTGGTTCATTGTAATGGTTGCGCCCTTTTTTAAACATAGAGTAAGGGGTTTGGTAAGTTTGGCCAAATCTTTATTGAACTTACGGTAATAACCAATAAGTCCCAAGAAGGCTTTAATCTCGGTACTGGTTCTAGGTGTTGGGAAGTTTTTTATTGCTTCGATTTTCGCCAGGTTTGGTTTAATCCCTTCTGAATTTATTTTGTGCCCTAAAAAGGATATTTCCTTCCTGAGGAACTCGCACTTATCCATTTGAATTTTAAAATTAGCCTCTCTGAGTCTCTCGAACACTTGAGTTATGCTTTCCAAATGTTCTTGTAAGGACGTAGAATAAATGATGATATCTTCAAGGTAAACGAGACATATTTTTCCCACTAGGTCTTGGGGCATTTTTCAACCCGAATGGCATCCTAGTAAATTCATAGTGACCATTTTCCACTGTAAAGGCTGTTTTTTGTATGTGTCTAGGATCCAACTCGATTTGGTGTAAACCGCTGGCCAGATCTAGCGTAGTGAAATACAAGCATCTGCCAAGTTTCTAATATCTCAGATATATTTGGTATTGGGTATCTGTCGGATATAGTTTTGTCGTTGAGTTTCCAATAGTCGATCACTAATCTCCATTTTTCATTACCGTGGATTTCAGTTTTTTTTAGGAACTATCCATACTGGAGAGCTCCAAGGTGAATAGCTATGCTGAATAATATTATGTTCCAGCATCTTGTTTATTTGTGTTTATATTTCCTGTTTATGTACGTATGGGTATCTGTATGATTTTGTATAGATGGGAATGTCGTCGTTGGTAATTATTTTGTGTTTTATCTTGTTAGTAAATGAAAGTGGTTCGTTGTCCTTGTAAATAAGATCGCTAAATTTCCTACACAGTTTCACAATTTTTCCTCGTTCTTCGCTATTGAGTTGATCCGTTCTTAATAGATCATTCACATTCAATGGAGTTGACTGATCAGTTTCGGTTTCAGTATTACTATAATTAACGTTAAAATTGTTTAGTTCGATGTAGTTTATTGCATCGTATTGCTCAGCGATCAATGGGGATTCTAATAAAAATGGTTGGTCTACATGCGAGAAATTTGTTATCTCCACGTAGCCACGCCCGAGTCTAACATTGTACAAACCTGGACTAACGAAAAGCTTAGGGTTCAATTCAATGGAATTTATGTAGACAGTGCCATTTTGCTTATTAATGGGTAATTCTACTAGTATTTTCGAATTTGCTAGTATATTTAGAATACCAGTTGATTGATTAGTTTATAGGTTGATATTATTAATGGCATTACCTGTAATTAGGGTTCTGTTCACGAGGTCAATTTTGGCGTTAAGCAAAAGTAATGTGTCCATACCCAAAAGGCCATCAAAGAAATTATGGAACTTGAAAATGAGAAATTTGAATGATACTGTTTGATTAAATTCCGAAAATGTTGGTAATATTATTTGTTTGTTTACTTGGTAGCTTTTGAAAACGGTCGTAATTGTGATTGGGTCACATTTAATTTGATCTTTAGATAAAATGTATTCGGGGTTTATAAAAGACGAAATTTAAGGGGTTTGCCAGAAGGTAGATGTATTTTTATGTAGGGTAAGGTTGATGGATGTTTCGCTGGGTCTATGTAGCCGGTTGGTTGTTCGAGGCTGTGGTAAAAAAATTTTGGGTTTCCTCAATGTTGGACGGTTCGGTATTGTAATGTTCATCTAATGGTCGTCTATCATCATCGGAGGTACTTGATCCGTTTAAATGGGGGTTATCAAAAAAACTTTCTCGTTGGCGAGAATTTTGATCACTGTTGAAGTTGTTTGGATCGTTATCGATATATTTATCCAATTGCTGGCAATTGTTGGAAGAGATTGTCTCATGGAAATTGAAATTTGGGTTTCCAGCAAACCGGGTTTGCTGACTTGGGCTCGCTTTTATTTGTGGAATGTTTTGGTGCCTGAAATTGTTTGGAGGATATTGGTTATTAAAATTTTGATTAGTCTGTTGGGGCTGTTGTTGTCTATTCGGAGGTTGGTATTTTTGATCCCTGCGATCGCAATTTCGCTGCCAATTACGGTTCCAGTTAGTCGGTTGGGGCTGTTGTTGTCTACGTGGAGGTTGGTATTTTTGATACCTGTGAAAGGTATTGGGAGTAGTACCCTTTATTGGATGTTGGAACTCTTTGGTAGGAAATATTCTGTTCCTTTATGCAACAGGATAGCGCTGTGGAAAGTGAAGTTGGTTGCATTGCCCTTACTCTCGATCCTAGTGGTTCATTAAGGCCACTAAGGAAAAAGTTTAGGCACATCTCAGAGTAAAGGCACTTTTTTGCGTTAATGACGCTAGTATCTTTTTCGTGAATGAGTATGTTGTTGCAAAGGGTGGATTGGAGTTCAATAATTTCTCCGTAGAAAGACTCAATAGTTTTGTTAAATTGCTTAACGGTATGTAGGTCTCTTATTAGAGACCTTTTGGTCCGTTTGTCGGAGTAATGTAGAACGAGATTGTTCTTTATATCGTCCCAAATGAGCGGAGTCCCATACATATTAAGTACCTCATTTGCCTGTCCTTCAATCTTGTTTCGTATGGCCCTTAGTAAAATTAGGCCGTAAGGAATATTGTCTGTATCCCGTATGTAAAGAAGGATTTCCTCAACGTTGTTAAGGAATTCATAAAGGAGTCTAGGATTACCGTCGAATTTCGGCAAATCCTTAATCGCATCGGGTATTCTCAATGAATTGAAAATATCGATTTGATTATCCGCTTGGTTTTGTGTGGGTTGCTCCGTTGACATTGTGTCGGAAATGGAACAAGAACTAAGGTCCGAAATGGTCTAGTTACTTTTGGTGAGACTGGTATCTGACTTCTCAGCGAAGGTAGAATTGTTGTTTTCAGGGATAGATGTCAAGCTAGCAAACTTCCTTAGCTTATAAGGAATGAAACGGAGTTTCTGTTTTGGTTCTTTACTATTCGGCATAAAGGAAAATTTGGCTAGTTAGTCTAATTTGGTATTTAAGTTATGTTGTTAGCGATTGGATATTTAATTTATAGATTCGTACCGATATACCTTCGATACTTTTTTCAATTGAAATCGCTTTTATTCTGTTTCTTTTATATATTTTTTCTTAAATTTGTATCGATATGCCTTCGATACAAGTGTATGTATCTTCTAATCAAAATTTCACGTATTTTCGTTTCAAATACTGAGTTTTAATTGTGTACCGATATGCCCTCGATACTATTAAAATCTCATGTATTATAACAAGTTAAATGTTTAGCTTGTTATGTTTTCTTTACTTAAGGTTACATTATTTCATTTATCTTGTTTCTTTTCTACTTAAAAAAATATTTCACAAACAATTTTATTTTACTATTGTGTATACAACATCACAAAAACACTTACATGCACCCTATCAGGAATACTAAGATGAACCACATGCTATGGTGATTGTGCTGTTGTTATCCTTGTTATTGGGAGTGGGGTTCCAGTGAATTAAGGGTCAAAACACACGGTTGTTTTAACTCGATGTTGTCTTTTGAGTTTGGTTGCCTTCTGGTGAATTTGAAAGTCTTTTTCACTTTTCTTTTTTTTTTCAGGAATATTTTCTTTTTAGAACACTCAAGTTTTTTTTTCTTTTCTGTGTTTTTGTATACGGTTTATTATATTATATATATTCTTTTTTTTTCTTATTTGGACACTTAAAAGGACACTTTAAAAAAAAAGACACCGAAACCGTTCACTGAACTAATGACTGCGCCAGTTATGATACGTAAGCTATCAGGGTTTAAAAGAAAACACAACTTGTTCTTTTCTGAACTCAACACAAACTACTTTTTATTTTCAATCTTGTTCTTAACTTAACAAAAAAAAAAAGGGAATACAAGAAAGTAATGAAAGTAAATAAAAATGCATTCTAAAGTTTCCAAGAATTTGGGTAAACAAAATTAGTTGATAATAAAAATTACATTCCATAATTAACAAGAATTTGAATAAATAAAATTTAGTTTGACCTAAAATTAATTGCTTATTATGTTTATGTTGCAATTGCCATTTAAGTGGAGTTAAAGTGGTTTAGAGAATTCTCAGAACTGATTTGTAAATATTTATTGATACAATGTAGTGATTGATATGGGTAATGAACTAAAGTGTATTGTATAATATGCGTTGCTCAGCATTATGCCCTCCGTGGTTTTGGTGGTGGTAGTGTAGTGATGGTTGTTGTTGTTGTTGGTGTGCTGGGTGTCGTAACTCGTGTTGTGTTATTTACCGTTAAGAAAGATCACAGAACTTTACGGTAAAAATACATGTTCTGTACCTCCATCTTAAAGTCATGACAATAAAGTTGCTTTAATTGAATCAAAACATTTGTTAGATGCAATAATAATCCCAAAGAAATATGTTGTTAATCTCGAATTTGAGTAAATTTGTTATGGTTCACTGTGTGTATATATCAAATGTAAATAATTGTTTATCATACAAAGAACAATTTTTTGTGCAAGTTGGCTAAAACATTTTTGAAATTTGTATTCAGAAAAACTGAAAGCTAAGATTATTTGTTAATATATTAATGTTTATTGTGACAAATGATTGTTTGTTACAAATAAATGAAAAAAATTATGGTTAATTTAGCCAACTTGCAAACAGCCTTTATATATAATACTGCGGAATGTATATATGTATGTATATAACAAAAATAATCTTTTTTAGATACAAATAAATATAAAGCCGGATACACCGATTGTGCTCGAGAAGTAGCTCGTTATTTAGCAACTCCTGATGTACCTTCTATTACAAATGTAACGAAATTATCTGAACCCAGTAATAATGCTCGTTTATTAAGACACTTAGATCAGTGCATAGCTGAAATTGATATGGAAATATGTCCACATTCAACTTCGGGAATACAAAATTCAGAGAGTACTTCCAACAGCACCCAGAATAAGAAAAACCCGTACGTATAATTTATTATATAAAATATATCAACAATGAAATATTCCATAAAAATAAACAAATTATTGAAAGAGTAAAAAGATTCCTGATTTTGTAATGTCATTGGAACAAACTTTTATTTTCTATATTTACTGAAGCTTCACTCAGAGGCGGGAATTTCTAACGTATTAATATTTTTATATTTTTATACATATATGATTATCCTGTATTATTTTCAAACGTTCCGCTATATTAAAAAAAGATAGATAGATTCTTTATTTAATTTTTTCTTCTCTCACAACAATATTACAATTTTATATAATAATACTAATAACAAAGATTTATTTATACGGCTTGGTTTAAAACCGTCAGCCGGAAGTTTAAATATATCAAAATAACTTAACTATGATTACTAATTTAATAGTTAAATTCATTTATCAAGAATTTCCTATATGCAAGAGCATTATTTACATAACTATACAGAGGATGCCAATTTCCATCATCCCCACCATTTAAATATTGAAGAATTTTATCGTCTGAAAGCATTGAGTATCGAAGAAACCTACATATTATTGTATTTAATACAGGACATCTTCCTAGAAAATGCATAAGAGTTTCCTCTTCATTAAAGTTACATAAAGAACACAGTCTTGTCTGGTCAGTTCTATACAGACACCCATTTAGACACAGAAGGTCCCCTCGCGTCTTCATTATAAGGGATATTCCACTTTGATTATATCGTTCATTACAATACGTATGACCTATATCAAGAATCATATGTAATAGAGGATGTGCAAACCATGATTTAGTGACCAGAAAACTGGCAACGCAAGAGTGGATGAGATGGGAACCAACATCGGACAGAGAATTGCGACATAGCAAAATGAATCTGGAAGCAAATTGTGTGACATACATTGTTTGTGTCACAAGTTTAAGATAAAAATTTTAAGATAATTTAAATTTATATTTTAAACGTAGCAATTTATGTATTTGCTTAACTCTGTGTTGTTATGACTTATGTATTGTGAAATTTTTCATTTATATTTAAAAATTTGATGTTTTTGATTAATTTTATTTGCAATAATCATAATTGATTTTATATTAAAAAAAAGAAATAACAATAAAATCTCTTTTTGAATTTGTTTGAGGAGCTAATAAATGAAAAAAGGAAAACTAAAAATTTTATTAATAAATAGTTGATATATAATTGTTAAAAAAAATAAGCTAACATAAAAATTTATGTTATTGTCTTTAAAATAAACATAAATAAATAATAAATAATAAGATTAAAAAAAAATTAAAAATTTAATAAACTTAAATACATAATACTTAATACATAATTGCATTGAAAAAGAAAAAGAAGTTATCATAAATATTTATGTTATTGTCGTTAAAAGAAACACTTATTTTAACTTGTTTATTTGTTCAATTTTTTATTTTCCTTCATTTGTTGCCTCTTATTAACAATCAAGGTATTTACTAATGTTTTATAGTTCTTATATAATAATAACACTCGTAGAGTACGGTCGTGTATTTTTAATAAGCTCCCCAGTTTCACATAAAAAGTTAACTTACAATTTTTATTTAAATTTAAAAAAAAAAACACCTATTAATAAATAAAACATTTCTACTGGTGTAAACATTTGATATTAGTGTCAATCTAAGTTAACAATATTAAAAGAGTTCATATAACAAAACATTTTCCTTCAAAATTCAAAACTAATAATAAAAATAATAAAAACAAGCAAATCATACACATATTGAACTAAGAGTTTCTTTTATAAAATACACAACATCTCTTCAAGTCAATAAAAAAAAAAACAAAATTATTGTGGTTTGTCGCCTTATGTGAGTTGCTCTTTTTAAAATAACCTCTCATCAAAAACAATACAAATCAAAACTTATAAAATTAACGCTTTGTGTGAATCATTATTTACGAAACAAATACAAAATGAATTTCAACAACACTCACGACGACAACAACAACAGCAGAAACAGCATTGACAATTTGAATGCTGTGTCAGAAACTGAATACATCAACAATAACATACAAAATATAATTAATGCGCCAAAAAGATGTAGAGAACCTTTGCAGAGCTCCCTTTCTGGAAATATAACAAAAACACCAAGGCTGTCCACAGATTCTCCATTTAAACTCTTAACTCTCGTTGATAAGAGATTTGATAATTTGCTTGGTCTCATAAAAACGATGTTTATAGAAAGTGAAGTTCGTTTAGAAAAAATATTTAACAAGAGATTCGATGAACTGAAGAGTGACATCTTAGATATAAACCAACGTGTAACAAAACTCGAAACTGTCGCAGATGAAATTATTAGCCTTAAGAGTGAGGTACAGAATTTAAAAACACAAATACAGCGACAGGAAAATTCTGTCGTCGCGTCAGATCTTCGTATTAATGGCATACCTTATAAAATAGATGAAAACTTGTTTGAAGTATTTCAGGCAATATGTGACGTTTTAAATATTCCAACACCTGCCATTAAATCTCTATATCGTCTCCAGAACCACAATAACAAAGATAAAAATTTTTCTCCTGATGCAGTGATTATGGTCAAACTCTGTTCCCCATACGACAAAAACTTTATATTGAAATGTCTCTCTAATTACCGTAAAGCGTACAAGACTGAACTGAAACCATCACATTTCGGCTTTGGTGGCGATCGCACCTTCTACGTCAATGAAAACTTGACCACCACTAATCATAAAATACTTCGATCTGCAATTGAATTTAAAAGGAAAGGGCTGATAAAAACAGCATACACTACTCGAGGCTTAGTATATATTAGATTCAATGGTAATGACGAACCAGTTAGAGTTGAGACTATTGAAGGACTAAATAATTTATTTCCTGATGGATGTTTTCCTGCCAACAACTGATGATTTGGTAATGGTTTTAATAGTAAATTGGTATATCTGTCTTCATTTATTAATTCTTCTATTAGTATTATTTTTACTATTTTTTATATACGTAACAAATTTGATATATTTTTTAGATTTTCTAACACTTTTTGTAAATTTCTTCCTTCTTTATCCTTGCGTTGCTTTTTTAATCCTTCATAATGATTTTGAACGGCGATAGTTTATCTTTCAGTTCCAAAGACGTAACTTATAATCTTATTCGTATTTTATGCAAACAGAGATCAGGTTTAAATATATGCCATATTAATGCGCAGAGTCTTAATAATAAGATTGATGAATTTAGGTTTATATTTGAGAACTCAGGTGTTGATATAATATGTGTTTCGGAGACATGGTTCAATGAAAAAGTTGATGATAAAAAGATTGGATTAACCGGATTCAAAATTTTTCGCTGTGATAGGAATACTCGTTGTGGTGGTGTAGCTATTTTTGTCAGAAAAGGCATTATGTGTAAATTTCATAGCAAATCTAAACCTCATGAAAAGGTTGAACATATATTTGTTGAAGTTTCGTCCCATGGAAAACAATTACTTGTTGGATGTGTTTATATACCTAATAAAAGAATTGACCTTGATGTTTTTCAAAATATACTTGAAACTATAACTCTCAATTATGAAGATATTTTAATATGTGGAGATTTTAATTCAAACGTTATCAATGAGACTATTTTACTTGACATAATGCAATCAATTGGCCTTTCTCCAACTAACATTACAGTTCCAACTCATTTTACTGCTACAAGTAACTCGTTATTTGATCTTTTCTTTGTCAGTAGCAAAAAGAAAGTCTTACTCTATGATCAGCTCTCAGCACCTTGTTTTTCAAAGCACGACTTAATTTTTCTATCATTTGACTTTAAAATGCAAGTGGTGGATGACGTTGTTACTTATTATGATTTTAAACAAATGGATCGAAACGCGATGTTATTCGAATTATCTAAAATCGATTGGGACTCCATTTACTACATGCCTTCGGTTGACAATCAGGTCAGTTTTTTAGAACAAAATTTGGCATATGTGTTCCACAAATCTGTACCTTTAAAAACAACAAAATACAATTACAAAAATAAACCCTGGTTCAATCAACAGATTAAGGATAAAATCTGTGAAAGGGATAAAGCTTTTAAAAGTTGGAAACTGTTTAAAACAGATAATTTATATGACGAATATTCCAAAGCTAGAAAACAAGTAAATAAAATGATAAAAACTGCTAAATCTGCATACTACTCTAGCCTATTTATTTCTGCTGCACACTCTAAAAAAACGTGGAAACTCATACGAGAAATTGGTGTCGGCAAATGTAAGGAAATTGTCAATTCTGACATAAATGTTGATTCGCTTAACGAATCTTTTACAAATATCCCTGACATCCCCATAAACGATGGATATTATACTCGCAATACTGATATTAGTTCAACTTTATCGGAAAATGCTTTTTGTTTTCAATTCGTAAACCAACTGGAAGTACTTTCCACATGCCAAGGTGTGAAATCTAATGCTGTTGGTTCTGATAACATACATCCCAGATTCTTAAAGGAAATTATCCCTCAACTGCTACCTCAAATTACCCATATTTTTAACACTATTATCACAAAAAGTGTATTTCCTCAAAGTTGGAAAAATGCTAAAATTTTACCTATTCCTAAATCAAATAAAGAATATCGTCCCATTGCTATCCTACCATACTTGTCTAAAGTGCTTGAAAGGTTATTGCATCAGCAAATTGGAAAACATGTCAAGAATATGGGCCTACTCTCAGACAGATAATCAGGCTTTCGTCCTAAACATAGCTGCATAACTGCACTCATTGATGTGTCTGAAGATATTCGTGGGTATATTGATAGTGGTAACATTGCATTTCTAGTGCTCTTAGATCATTCGAAGGCATTTGATACTGTGAATCATGAAATACTCTGCATGAAGCTAAGAACTTTTTTTGGTTTCTCTCCTTCCGCAACTCGTCTTATATCGGCTTATTTAGAAAATCGACAACAATACGTTAACGCCAATAATAAAATATCAAATGTGCTTCCAGTAAAAAAGGGCGTTCCGCAAGGTTCGATTCTAGGACCACTTCTTTTCACTATATATATAAATGATTTGCCTAGGCAACTTTCGTATTGTAAAGTTCATATGTATGCTGATGATGTGCAACTTTATGTTTGTAGTCGTTTCGATGAACTAAATAACTGTGTTGCGAACCTAAATGTGGATCTTAATCGAATTTACTTATGGGCTCTGGCAAATGGGCTATGTCTCAATCCTTCAAAGTCTAAATGCATCGTTATTACTCGAAGATAAGTGTCTTCCCTTGTTATACCAGATATTATGCTTAACCGTCAAATTATTGAAATTACACAAAAAACCAAAAATCTTGGAATTATTTTCAATAAAACTCTCACCTGGTCTGATCATATAAATGTCGCTTCGGGAAAAACGTATTCAATGCTTCGATCACTGTGGAAAACTCAACATCTTACACCAGTCCATGTACGAGTTCTACTTGCAAAAACCTATCTAATTCCAACTTTGTTGTACGGATGCGAACTATTTGCTAGCTGTGATTCTATTAGCTCTAGGAAATTAACAACTACGTTTTATTCTATATTGAGATACGTCTACAATTTGAAAAGATCATCCCACATAACACCGTATGCGCGAAAACTTTACGGTGTGAATTTTTGCGATCTCTTGAAGATACGATCATTGATACTGATGCATAAGATTATATTTACACGTGAGCCTACATACATATCTTTTTAATCGAATATCCTTTTCTAATTCAAGAAGAAATAATTCTGTAATTCAAATAAGACATAAAAGTTTGGTCTCTGAATGGCAGTTCTATATACACTGCATACGTCTTTGGAACTTGCTACCGCCAATATTACAATATTTAAGCAACGCAGGACATTTTAGGAAACAAGTTTTCCAATTTTTCAATACCATTTAAATATTGTTTAAACTTTGCTTTGTTTTGAATATATGTATGTAAAATAATTTGTGTTATCTTATTTTATACAAATTATAAACTATGTTATATTTTCATTAAATACTGTATCACATTATACCGATCCTGTACTTTAATTATAAGACTCTTAGTCTTGTTGTGCAGGAAACCAAATAAATAAATAAATAAATAAATAAAACAGTTATATAAAAATCTAAAACTGCTTTCCTATGTAATCTGCAGGGATCGGTTTCATCGAACCATCCAGAGAATTCCTTCGATGTAGCCAGAATCCGATGGATTTCATTTATTATACTATGTCGTAAGTTTATGTTGTGGTAATTTTCATGAAGAACTTCGTGTAAATAGAGAAGAACTTTTTAGACATATCTGAATAATACTTAGATGCTACTACAATTTTATCCATGTTATGGGCCTTGTTCTGTACGAATGTTGTCGCTGCTGCTGATGGTCCTTTTGCCATTTCTAAACATCTACCGCATTGGTTTTTCGTCACAAAATTTGAAACAATTACAATAAAGAATGGACGATTTTGATTTCTACGGGGTCACCGTAGCATCTAAGCTGCGAAAAATGACACCAGAACAGAGTCTGCTTGCGGAGAAGCGGATGAACGACATCATGTTCGATGGACTAATGGAGAAACTAACATATTCAATGTTTTTTTTGTTAGTTTTTAATTTTTTTTTTTGCAAATTTTGTTTTTTCTATTCTTTACTTTAAATGAATTTAATGTGTTATGTTTTTATTTAAAATTTTTTTCAAGTTATGTTTTTTCTATTTTTTACATTAAGCAAATAAATTATTTTTTTTTAATGAATTGTTTTTATGAATTATTTATTTAATTTTTTTTGTTAAGTAAAACTTTTTGGGAAAAAATATAAATTTTTGTTTCTTTATTTGTATTTGAAATTGTTATTCTAATTGTGATTTTTATTTGAAGCATGTTAGACAAATTTAATGTTACAAAATAGATATGTAACATGAAAATTGGCAAAAAAAAAAACTTAAATCGATGAAATGTTTAAAAATTGAAAGTTTTAAATTTTTTCCCATATAGAATTTCATTTTGAATTATTGTAATGAACATAAACTTTTTTTTCAGAGTTATATATGAAGTCTTAGAAAATATTATAAAAACTGTGTGTGTGTGTGTTTGATGATTTCTTGGTTTGTTGTCTGTATTGGTATTGTCTGTAAAATCTTATTTGTAAAGCGAGTCATAAAAGCGTGTTATAATTTCATAAAATGCGCACTGCGTTTTTTCGTTTTGCTATGTTACAATATGTCTCTTGTGCGAAATAACAACGCGAATATATTTTGTGTGACACGGTATGCGTTGTCTCAAGCTACATATTGGGTTTTTTTTGTTTGTTTAATTCGTCTTAAAATTTCTGTCCGATGTGTGCATACAATTTATATATTTATATTGTATGTCTCAAACGACATATTCAATTATCATAAATTTTTTATCTTAACCTTGTGACACAAACAATGTATGTCACACAATTTGCTTCCAAATTCATTTTTCTATGTCGCAATTCTCTGTCCGATGTTGGTTCCCATCTCTTCCCTCTTGTTCATGTCACAAAATCATGGTTTGCACATCCTCTATTATATATGATTCTTGACATGCACTGTTCCGTAAGGATTTATTTTGATTTGCATTAATAAAACTTACTTCGTATTTATTTAATCGCTCAATTAGTTCTTTATACCAGAATATTTTTTTTCGCTATAATAATCTTTGACAATCTATGAGGTAATCTTTTGTTGTTATATTTGAACAGGGTTTTTGGCAATATATTTTAAATGAAGGCTGTAAGTGTATATATGAGCATCTTCCTGACCCGTTTCCAGGGCAATAACATAAATGGGTGTATTTTCCGATAGATTTAACACTCTTTTTGTTTGTCTATATAGCTGAACCCTGAAAATCCCCATATTTGTGCACCATATGATTGAACCGATCTGCAAACGGCTTGAAACAATTTTCACACAGCTTTCAGTGACACATCTTTATTACCATCAAAATTTTTCCACGTGATGTTAACACAAATTTTAGCAGCTTCTTTTTTTGCATTTGTATGTTTTGTAAAAGACATTGATGGTGTTAATAATATACATAAATATTTGTACTCGTTTACGATTTTTACATTTTCTCTATTAAATTTCCATCTTTCGTTAGCAGCTATACGACCTCCTTTCCTAAATATCATTATCTCCGACTTTGCTAAATTTACTTCCATTCCCCATGTATTGCAATAATCTTCCAGTTTATTGATCATATTTTGTAAAACAATTGCATTACCAGCTACTATAACAATATCATCCGCATACATGAGTACTCTTAAATTCATGTTATCTATTAATAATCCTCCTTTCAAGTTATCATGCAGATCATTTAAATATAAAGCGAATAATAACGGTGACAATAAACAACCTTGTTTAACGCCTGACTTAGTCTCAAAGTAATCTGAAAGTTCACTCCCAGTCCAAATTGCAGACTTAGAATTTTTGTACAAGCTTTCGATAAAGGTAACGACTTTTGAGGATACTCCCATCTGGTGGAGTTTGTAAATCAAGAGTTTTCTAGGAATACTATCAAATGCTGCAAGGAAATCCACAAAAAAATGCATAAACATTTTGTTTTCATAAAACTTTATGTTGATAATTGCTGCCAGATTATAAACGTTGTCGATGTTGGAGTAGCTCCTACGGAAACCAGCTTGATATTCATTTATTATTTGATGTTTGTTTGTCCACTGCGTCAACAGTTCCTCTATGGCACCCATCATAAACTTTCCAATACAATTCACAAAGGAGATTCCTCTATAATTACACGGTTCATTGTTATTTCATTTTTTATAAATTGGTACAACTAAACTTCGTTCAAACATTTCCACTGAAGCCTTTCCATCTAATATCCTCGTGTAAACATCCGCAAGAGCATTAAGGTATTCATTGCTGGCATTACTAAAAAATTCATAGGGGATTCTATCCTCACCTGGAGCTTTGTTTTCTTTAACCTTCGCAAGTGTCAGCCTAATTTCCTATAATGAAAATGGTTTATCAAGATCTTGATCAAACACGTAGTTAACTGCATAGTGGATATCTGATGCACTGATAATGGGATTGAGCAGTAACTTGAAATACTCTCTAAAACTATCTGCAGTTATTTGGCTGCTAATATTTATGTCTTGATTTCTTATTTCTTTTGCTAACTGCCACCATTGTTTACTGTCGCTTATGGAGTTTAACTTTAGTTCTATTTCTTTGTAATAATCATCTTTTTTTCTTTTACACATTTCTTGAAATATACGTTTTTCATCGGTATACTTTTGCTTGTTTTCTATACTTTGAGAATTTCTGAATGATTTTAATGTATTGAATGATTTTTCTCTATCTACTTTACATTGAACATCGAACCACTTATTTTTGAAACATATTTGTTTCCGTTTTATTGTTGGTGTTATATAAGTTTCCATGATCACGTCCTTAAGATCACTTAAATTAAAAGCTAGTATCCGCCTCATCATATCATTTAATTTAACGTTTAATTTAGGGCAGTAACTTTCTTTATATTTTAAATCCCATTTTAGTTTAGGAATCAAGTTGCCTTTGAGTATACTCTTCTCTTTATAAGGAAAATTCAAACAAAGTTTAATCGGCAGATGATCGCACCAAATTTGATTCTCTACGGAAAATTTACCCACAAAGTTTAGGATTTCTAGTGCTACAGAGCATATATCGTTTACCGAATTACCGGCACTACCAATATAGGTGTAAGATCCCTCTTCATCACCGATAGTTCTTCCATTTAAAATCACAATCCCGTAATTATTGCAAAACTCAATAAACTTTTTGCCTTCAGCTGTTACATTTACTTTATCATGCGATTTCCGATATTCTAGACCAGCAGGAAACAAAATAAAAACATTATCCAGCTCTTGTTGCTCCTCTCCTATTCTAATGTCCATGTCACCCATTATTATTGGGTTAATTATATTAATGGTATAAAAACTGTTTTTTAAAATTTCAAATTCGTATACCCAATTCGCACCACGTAAGTACGTCGGTATTATAGAAAACTGAACTTCCCTTTTTGTAATGACAACCAGATCAGTACAACCAGCATCCTTTATTGTTTTACGCACTCCAATAATATGACTTCCAATGGCTCTACCAAATGGGCTGTTTCGAGAAGCTGGTCTCCATTTAGTGTAAAAATTCTTGAATCTGTTTTCGAACTTAGCGATTTTAATACTCTCTACGTGTGTCTCTAACAATATAAAGATGTCGGCTTCCTGTATATACTCAAAAAAATCTACATTATAGAATTTATTTTCTAAGCGATGAACATTATAGGAAATTATTTTCAATGGCCAATTTTGCTCTTTATTACAATATTTCTTACTAACTAAATTTTAATGAATACTTTTACACCCGGCAATAATTAGTTTTTTTGAATTAACAAATCATCATAATTAAAATTTTCTAAATTAATTTTATCTTTATAAATGTTTTCTAAAACTTATTTTCCATTTTTACTATCATTTATGAGGATTTTATATCTATTTCAATAAAACCAATCATTATTTATTTTAATTTTATCATTTTTAACCAAAATTTTGTGAGCTTCTTCGACAGTTTGTAGTTTCTTCTTAAGCTGTAACATAACCTTCTTATTTTGTTGCTTCCCCTCATTTAGATCACGATCTATAAAAATTGATGACCCCTTAAGCTTTTTGGTGTTTTTAAAAATTTCGTCTACCATTTCATCAGTCTGGAATTCAACTAGGACACATACCTTTCCACCTGCTTCATACAGCTTCCTCATATATTTCACTACAATGCCTGATATATCCATTTTTTTATCACAGATTTCCATAATTTGGTCTTTTAAAGACCCACACTGTTGATACCACGAAAAATATCATTTCTTCTTTTGATTTTTTCAACTATTCGCATCAGCTCCTGGTGATCTTTATTTCTTTCTGCTTTTAAAACTTTTACCTCTTCCTTAAGTGCCTCATTTTCCCTTTTAAGATATCCAATTTGTGAACAACAGTCTTGCATGGTAGTTTTAACCTTATTTCATTTTCATCAAGTGCGGATTGTATGGACCCTTGGATAATACTGACAATATCCTTCAGCTCCATATTTCCTGGTAAATTACAAGTTTGTTCATTCATTTTATCTGGCGAAATATCAGCACACTTTCTTTTGGCCTGTGGTGTCGCTCTTGGAGTTGCCAATTGTCCCTCCTTGGTAATTGTACTTTGCACCCTTAAGGTATGCAACGATTTTTTAGCTTTTATTTTAACACTTTAATAATCCCTTCAACGCTTATCTTCAATGCTTTCACTTATTTTGTTGATATGCTTTACTTCAAAAACTCCGTCTGCATACAATAGAGACAATAACCGGCAGCATTTAAATACACAGCTGATCTTCTAGGAAACTATTGAGAGATATTTCATTTAAATGGATTAATTTTTAGATTTTTTAGTTGAATTATTGTAGATTTCGTCGACACTTAGTATTGATATTTTATTTTAAAAATGTTTATACACGTTAAATCTTTGTATCTATGTTCCAAACTTTTTGTCGTTGATTTTTTATAAAAAAAAAAACTATTTAAAACGGAGAGCTTAAAATCACGTCTTTACACTTAGACTTGAACTCTTTTCTCTTCTGCTATATTATATTTAAACTGTAAAGGCCTAGTTAGCCACACGTTGTTAAAATGTATCTGTACCGTAAATTTAACGTTGGCATTTGGTGCAATTATAGAACGTAAAAAAAGAACCAGCGTGTAGCTGTGTAAAATTAACCAAACTTTATCAGCTGTTCACAAATGTCATGTACAAACGTAGCAAAAATCTATTTTCAACAAATTTGGATGTTCCGGTTACGAGACAATTGAGTTCGGTAACTGCTCTAAATGCTTTTTCATGTAACAGAAACAAACAGCTGACACATTTGGTTAAGGTTACGTGTGGCTAACTAGGCCTTAAAGTTAACAAACGTCAACCGAACGTGTGTTTTATATGCACTGTCAACCGAACGTGTGCTTTAGAGTTTAACAAAATTTGCTTTTAATTGCAAACAAAAATTGTTTGTTGGCAAAAAATTTTTTTTTAATTATTAACCAAGATTCAAGGAATTCCCCCTACAAATTTAGGTTATTGCGTTGATCTCAGGAAAATAGGTTATGAGAAGGAGGAAATGGGGATAGTGTTTGTAATTGTCAGGAAAGACTTGTGTGGGGAGGTTTTTCGAAATATGGCTAGTTCAACTGATAAACGATTTTCTCTGTAATGCGTTGTGTGGTCAGCTGAACAATAGACTAAAAATGGATGTGAGCTACTAGAGAAGCAGGTAGAGCGAACTAAAACTCGCTATTGTATTGTATTGTATTGTATTGTATAAAAGAGGTGACGAAAGTACCGCGACCAAAAGATCTATTGTACTGCAATCTCAGAAGAACATTTCCCAAGGTAGTATCTATAGCACAATCCACATTCCAATGAGGAAGGAAGTTGGATTACCTAATGCAATTTTTATTTTCACATCAATATCTGAATGATTCCTCTCTAGGTCTGACTGCATTTACGCAAGTCGGATTAAATCAAGGTCTATTATTTTTATTCAGAAAACAATATTTCCAGTTTAAATGCTTGAAGAATAAAAACTTTGAAGTACAGAGTACGAAAAGATTGCGGAAATGGTGCAGTTATTTGAATTACCGGAAGGTGCAAATATTTTCACTTCATACCTGTCAGGGTGTTACGTGAGAAGTTCGAGAGTATTTGTTAGTTGCCATCCAATGCACGGAATATGCGTTGGTCCATTCACCAGTTGCGCTATGTGGTTATTCGCCAAGAAAACCTCAACGTAACGGCCTTCGGGAGTTGTTTGACCCGAATGGTGAAGCCAAGAATAGATGTGAATATTAAAATCGCCGTCAACCACGATTTCAATATTCAGAAAGAGCGTCGAATCCGTTATAGGTATGCTCCCTTTCTGTGTTTGGTCTTCTATATAAAAAGCCGAAGTGCTATATGTGTGACCTGACTTTGAACTAAACCCAAAGTGAGTTAAATTTTGCATCATTACAGTTAATATGTTTTTGATACTGACACACAACTTTGTTGCGAATATACATAACAAAGGCCCCTTGAAACATAAAAAGGGATAGAAGGTGATAATCAGGGTATATTAAAATCTTGTGCATGAACATCACCACTTACCTATGACCCACATAAAGTGAAAACATATGGCCGGTGAAAACATATATGGACATAAACAGAGAAAAATTCGATCTAAATCAATGTATGTTACAAAAGTCAAAACGAAAAATACCTGCCTTATTGTTTAAATCATTAATCTGTGATCATAACTAATTAACCCAACAAAAAAGCAGATACCAGCTGATTGTAAAAACAACATTGATGCTGACAATAGCAAGCATACTCTTAAACACCCTTTGCTTGGTCGTTGTGCAGAGAAAAAAGAATTTAAAAAAACTGCATATTGTTGTTGAGTGTAGATTGTTATGTTTGATTGTTATTGTTGTTCAGCTGCGGTATTAATTCTATGTTGCAATGTTGCCATTATTTATATGTTTATCTATTTTTTTATTAGACGTTTTATTTTTTTAGTTTATTTTGTTTGTAATATGACAAGAAAAAAAGAAAGACACAATTAAAAACAACTAATTTTTGGACGAGTCAGTGATGATCACTTAGATTAACCACGAACTCTTCGAGAATGGCCAACTCCGATTCTAGTACGTTTCAAACACAACGTGTTGCGGATGATTATGTTATATTATTTTTTGTTGTTTTTCACCTTTTAACAGCCGATGCACTATAATGAAATGATGCAAAATTATTCGCAAAAAGAAAAGAAAAACAATAAACAAAACAAAAAAATAGATGCCTCATGCTGATCGTAGCGTATTCCTTTAATGCCGAAAATGCAAACCTTGCTTTCATCTGATAATGATAATGATAATGATAATGATAATGATAATGATAATGATAATGATAATGATAATGATAATGATAACGATAATGATAATGATAATGATAATGATAATGATAATGATAATGATAATGATAATGATAATGATAATGATAATGATAATGATAATGATAATGATAATGATAATGATAATGATAATGATAATGATAATGATAATGATAATGATAATGATAATGATAATGATAATGATAATGATAATGATAATGATAATGATAATGATAATGATAATGATAATGATAATGATAATGATAATGATAATGATAATGATAATGATAATGATAATGATAATGATAATGATAATGATAATGATAATGATAATGATAATGATAAATGATAATGATAATGATAATGATAATGATAATGATAATGATAATGATAATGATAATGATAATGATAATGATAATGATAATGATAATGATAATGATAATGATAATGATAATGATAATGATAATGATAATGATAATGATAATGATAATGATAATGATAATGATAATGATAATGATAATGATAATGATAATGATAATGATAATGATAATGATAATGATAATGATAATGATAATGATAATGATAATGATAATGATAATGATAATGATAATGATAATGATAATGATAATGATAATGATAATGATAATGATAATGATAATGATAATGATAATGATAATGATAATGATAATGATAATGATAATGATAATGATAATGATAATTGAT
>OY821518.1:181833959-181944172 GCA_963682025.1 Cordilura impudica
ATATTTAATAATTAATATTTAATATTTAATATTTAATATTTAATATTTAATAATATTTAATATTTAATATTTAATATTAATATTTAATATTTAATATTTAATATTAAATTTAATATTTAATTTAATTTAATATTTAATATTTAATATTTAATATTTAATATTTAATATTTAATATTTAATAATTTAATATTTAATATTTAATATTTAATATTTAATATTTAATATTTAATATTTAATATTTAATATTTAATATTTAATATTTAATATTTAATATTTAATATTTAATATTTAATATTTAATATTTAATATTTAATATTTAATATTTAATATTTAATATTTAATATTTAATATTTAATATTTAATATTTAATATTTAATATTTAATATTTAATATTTAATATTTAATATTTAATATTTAATATTTAATATTTAATATTTAATATTTAATATTTAATATTTAATATTTAATATTTAATATTTAATATTTAATATTTAAATTTAATATTTAATATTTAATATTTAATATTTAATATTTAATATTTAATATTTAATATTTAATATTTAATATTTAATATTTAATATTTAATATTTAATATTTAATATTTAATATTTAATATTTAATATTTAATATTTAATATTTAATATTTAATATTTAATATTTAATATTTAATATTTAATATTTAATATTTAATATTTAATATTTAATATTTAATATTTAATATTTAATATTTAATATTTAATATTTAATATTTAATATTTAATATTTAATATTTAATATTTAATATTTAATATTTAATATTTAATATTTAATATTTAATATTTAATATTTAATATTTAATATTTAATATTTAATATTTAATATTTAATATTTAATATTTAATATTTAATATTTAATATTTAATATTTAATATTTAATATTTAATATTTAATATTTAATATTTAATATTTAATATTTAATATTTAATATTTAATATTTAATATTTAATATTTAATATTTAATATTTAATATTTAATATTTAATATTTAATATTTAATATTTAATATTTAATATTTAATATTTAATATTTAATATTTAATATTTAATATTTAATATTTAATATTTAATATTTAATATTTAATATTTAATATTTAATATTTAATATTTAATATTTAATATTTAATATTTAATATTTAATATTTAATATTTAATATTTAATATTTAATATTTAATATTTAATATTTAATATTTAATATTTATATTTAATATTTAATATTTAATATTTAATATTTAATATTTAATATTTAATATTTAATATTTAATATTTAATATTTAATATTTAATATTTAATATTTAATATTTAATATTTAATATTTAATATTTAATATTTAATATTTAATATTTAATATTTAATATTTAATATTTAATATTTAATATTTAAATATTTAATATTTAATATTTAATATTTAATATTTATATTTAATATTTAATATTTAATATTTAATATTTAATATTTAATATTTAATATTTAATATTTAATATTTAATATTTAATATTTAATATTTAATATTTAATATTTAATATTTAATATTTAATATTTAATATTTAATATTTAATATTTAATATTTAATATTTAATATTTAATATTTAATATTTAATATTTAATATTTAATATTTAATATTTAATATTTAATATTTAAATATTAATATTTAATATTTAATATTTAATATTTAATATTTAATATTTAATATTTAATATTTAATATTTAATATTTAATATTTAATATTTAATATTTAATATTTAATATTTAATATTTAATATTTAATATTTAATATTTTAATATTTAATATTTAATATTTAATATTTAATATTTAATATTTAATATTTAATATTTAATATTTAATATTTAATATTTAATATTTAATATTTAATATTTAATATTTAATATTTAATATTTAATATTTAATATTTAATATTTAATATTTAATATTTAATATTTAATATTTAATATTTAATATTTAATATTTAATATTTAATATTTAATATTTAATATTTAATATTTAATATTTAATATTTAATATTTAATATTTAATATTTAATATTTAATATTTAATATTTAATATTTAATATTTAATATTTAATATTTAATATTTAATATTTAATATTTAATATTTAATATTTAATATTTAATATTTAATATTTAATATTTAATATTTAATATTTAATATTTAATATTTAATATTTTAATATTTAATATTTAATATTTAATATTTAATATTTAATATTTAATATTTAATATTTAATATTTAATATTTAATATTTAATATTTAATATTTAATATTTAATATTTAATATTTAATATTTAATATTTAATATTTAATATTTAATATTTAATATTTAATATTTAATATTTAATATTTAATATTTAATATTTAATATTTAATATTTAATATTTAATATTTAATATTTAATATTTAATATTTAATATTTAATATTTAATATTTAATATTTAATATTTAATATTTAATATTTAATATTTAATATTTAATATTTAATATTTAATATTTAATATTTAATATTTAATATTTAATATTTAATATTTAATATTTAATATTTAATATTTAATATTTAATATTTAATATTTAATATTTAATATTTAATATTTAATATTTAATATTTAATATTTAATATTTAATATTTAATATTTAATATTTAATATTTAATATTTAATATTTAATTATTTAATATTTAATATTTAATATTTAATATTTAATATTTAATATTTAATATTTAATATTTAATATTTAATATTTAATATTTAATATTTAATATTTAATATTTAATATTTAATATTTAATATTTAATATTTAATATTTAATATTTAATATTTAATATTTAATATTTAATATTTAATATTTAATATTTAATATTTAATATTTAATATTAATATTTAATATTTAATATTTAATATTTAATATTTAATATTTAATATTTAATATTTAATATTTAATATTTAATATTTAATATTTAATATTTAATATTTAATATTTAATATTTAATATTTAATATTTAATATTTAATATTTAATATTTAATATTTAATATTTAATATTTAATATTTAATATTTAATATTTAATATTTAATATTTAATATTTAATATTTAATATTTAATATTTAATATTTAATATTTAATATTTAATATTTAATATTTAATATTTAATATTTAATATTTAATATTTAATATTTAATATTTAATATTTAATATTTAATATTTAATATTTAATATTTAATATTTAATATTTAATATTTAATATTTAATATTTAATATTTAATATTTAATATTTAATATTTAATATTTAATATTTAATATTTAATATTTAATATTTAATATTTAATATTTAATATTTAATATTTAATATTTAATATTTAATATTTAATATTTAATATTTAATATTTAATATATTTAATATTTAATATTTAATATTTAATATTTAATATTAATATTTAATATTTAATATTTAATATTTAATATTTAATATTTAATATTTAATATTTAATATTTAATATTTAATATTTAATATTTAATATTAAATATTTAATATTTAATATTTAATATTTAATATTTAATATTTAATATTTAAATATTTAATATTTAATATTTAATATTTAATATTTAATATTTAATATTTAATATTTAATATTTAATATTTAATATTTAATATTTAATATTTAATATTTAATATTTAATATTTAATATTTAATATTTAATATTTAATATTTAATATTTAATATTTAATATTAATATTTAATATTTAATATTTAATATTTAATATTTAATATTTAATATTTAATATTTAATATTTAATATTTAATATTTAATATTTAATATTTAATATTTAATATTTAATATTTAATATTTAATATTTAATATTTAATATTTAATATTTAATATTTAATATTTAATATTTAATATTTAATATTTAATATTTAATATTTAATATTTAATATTTAATATTTAATATTTAATATTTAATATTTAATATTTAATATTTAATATTTAATATTTAATATTTAATATTTAATATTTAATATTTAATATTTAATATTTAATATTTAATATTTAATATTTAATATTTAATATTTAATATTTAATATTTAATATTTAATATTTAATATTTAATATTTAATATTTAATATTTAATATTTAATATTTAATATTTAATATTTAATATTTAATATTTAATATTTAATATTTAATATTTAATATTTAATATTTAATATTTAATATTTAATATTTAATATTTAATATTTAATATTTAATATTTAATATTTAATTTAATATTTAATATTTAATATTTAATATTTAATATTTAATATTTAATATTTAATATTTAATATTTAATATTTAATATTTAATATTTAATATTTAATATTTAATATTTAATATTTAATATTTAATATTTAATATTTAATATTTAATATTTAATATTTAATATTTAATATTTAATATTTAATATTTAATATTTAATATTTAATATTTAATATTTAATATTTAATATTTAATATTTAATATTTAATATTTAATATTTAATATTTAATATTTAATATTTAATATTTAATATTTAATATTTAATATTTAATATTTAATATTTAATATTTAATATTTAATATTTAATATTTAATATTTAATATTTAATATTTAATATTTAATATTTAATATTTAATATTTAATATTTAATATTTAATATTTAATATTTAATATTTAATATTTAATATTTAATATTTAATATTTAATATTTAATATTTAATATTTAATATTTAATATTTAATATTTAATATTTAATATTTAATATTTAATATTTAATATTTAATATTTAATATTTAATATTTAATATTTAATATTTAATATTTAATATTTAATATTTAATATTTAATATTTAATATTTAATATTTAATATTTAATATTTAATATTTAATATTTAATATTTAATATTTAATATTTAATATTTAATATTTAATATTTAATATTTAATATTTAATATTTAATATTTAATATTTAATATTTAATATTTAATATTTAATATTTAATATTTAATATTTAATATTTAATATTTAATATTTAATATTTAATATTTAATATTTAATATTTAATATTTAATATTTAATATTTAATATTTAATATTTAATATTTAATATTTAATATTTAATATTTAATATTTAATATTTAATATTTAATATTTAATATTTAATATTTAATATTTAATATTTAATATTTAATATTTAATATTTAATATTTAATATTTAATATTTAATATTTAATATTTAATATTTAATATTTAATATTTAATATTTAATATTTAATATTTAATATTTAATATTTAATATTTAATATTTAATATTTAATATTTAATATTTAATATTTAATATTTAATATTTAATATTTAATATTTAATATTTAATATTTAATATTTAATATTTAATATTTAATATTTAATATTTAATATTTAATATTTAATATTTAATATTTAATATTTAATATTTAATATTTAATATTTAATATTTAATATTTAATATTTAATATTTAATATTTAATATTTAATATTTAATATTTAATATTTAATATTTAATATTTAATATTTAATATTTAATATTTAATATTTAATATTTAATATTTAATATTTAATATTTAATATTTAATATTTAATATTTAATATTTAATATTTAATATTTAATATTTAATATTTAATATTTAATATTTAATATTTAATATTTAATATTTAATATTTAATATTTAATATTTAATATTTAATATTTAATATTTAATATTTAATATTTAATATTTAATATTTAATATTTAATATTTAATATTTAATATTTAATATTTAATATTTAATATTTAATATTTAATATTTAATATTTAATATTTAATATTTAATATTTAATATTTAATATTTAATATTTAATATTTAATATTTAATATTTAATATTTAATATTTAATATTTAATATTTAATATTTAATATTTAATATTTAATATTTAATATTTAATATTTAATATTTAATATTTAATATTTAATATTTAATATTTAATATTTAATATTTAATATTTAATATTTAATATTTAATATTTAATATTTAATATTTAATATTTAATATTTAATATTTAATATTTAATATTTAATATTTAATATTTAATATTTAATATTTAATATTTAATATTTAATATTTAATATTTAATATTTAATATTTAATATTTAATATTTAATATTTAATATTTAATATTTAATATTTAATATTTAATTTATTTTAATATTTAATATTTAATATTTAATATTTAATATTTAATATTTAATATTTAATATTTAATATTTAATATTTAATATTTAATATTTAATATTTAATATTTAATATTTAATATTTAATATTTAATATTTAATATTTAATATTTAATATTTAATATTTAATATTTAATATTTAATATTTAATATTTAATATTTAATATTTAATATTTAATATTTAATATTTAATATTTAATATTTAATATTTAATATTTAATATTTAATATTTAATATTTAATATTTAATATTTAATATTTAATATTTAATATTTAATATTTAATATTTAATATTTAATATTTAATATTTAATATTTAATATTTAATATTTAATATTTAATATTTAATATTTAATATTTAATATTTAATATTTAATATTTAATATTTAATATTTAATATTTAATATTTAATATTTAATATTTAATATTTAATATTTAATATTTAATATTTAATATTTAATATTTAATATTTAATATTTAATATTTAATATTTAATATTTAATATTTAATATTTAATATTTAATATTTAATATTTAATATTTAAATTAATATTTAATATTTAATATTTAATATTTAATATTTAATATTTAATATTTAATATTTAATATTTAATATTTAATATTTAATATTTAATATTTAATATTTAATATTTAATATTTAATATTTAATATTTAATATTTAATATTTAATATTTAATATTTAATATTTAATATTTAATATTTAATATTTAATATTTAATATTTAATATTTAATATTTAATATTTAATATTTAATATTTAATATTTAATATTTAATATTTAATATTTAATATTTAATATTTAATATTTAATATTTAATATTTAATATTTAATATTTAATATTTAATATTTAATATTTAATATTTAATATTTAATATTTAATATTTAATATTTAATATTTAATATTTAATATTTAATATTTAATATTTAATATTTAATATTTAATATTTAATATTTAATATTTAATATTTAATATTTAATATTTAATATTTAATATTTAATATTTAATATTTAATATTTAATATTTAATATTTAATATTTAATATTTAATATTTAATATTTAATATTTAATATTTAATATTTAATATTTAATATTTAATATTTAATATTTAATATTTAATATTTAATATTTAATATTTAATATTTAATATTTAATATTTAATATTTAATATTTAATATTTAATATTTAATATTTAATATTTAATATTTAATATTTAATATTTAATATTTAATATTTAATATTTAATATTTAATATTTAATATTTAATATTTAATATTTAATATTTAATATTTAATATTTAATATTTAATATTTAATATTTAATATTTAATATTTAATATTTAATATTTAATATTTAATATTTAATATTTAATATTTAATATTTAATATTTAATATTTAATATTTAATATTTAATATTTAATATTTAATATTTAATATTTAATATTTAATATTTAATATTTAATATTTAATATTTAATATTTAATATTTAATATTTAATATTTAATATTTAATATTTAATATTTAATATTTAATATTTAATATTTAATATTTAATATTTAATATTTAATATTTAATATTTAATATTTAATATTTAATATTTAATATTTAATATTTAATATTTAATATTTAATATTTAATATTTAATATTTAATATTTAATATTTAATATTTAATATTTAATATTTAATATTTAATATTTAATATTTAATATTTAATATTTAATATTTAATATTTAATATTTAATATTTAATATTTAATATTTAATATTTAATATTTAATATTTAATATTTAATATTTAATATTTAATATTTAATATTTAATATTTAATATTTAATATTTAATATTTAATATTTAATATTTAATATTTAATATTTAATATTTAATATTTAATATTTAATATTTAATATTTAATATTTAATATTTAATATTTAATATTTAATATTTAATATTTAATATTTAATATTTAATATTTAATATTTAATATTTAATATTTAATATTTAATATTTAATATTTAATATTTAATATTTAATATTTAATATTTAATATTTAATATTTAATATTTAATATTTAATATTTAATATTTAATATTTAATATTTAATATTTAATATTTAATATTTAATATTTAATATTTAATATTTAATATTTAATATTTAATATTTAATATTTAATATTTAATATTTAATATTTAATATTTAATATTTAATATTTAATATTTAATATTTAATATTTAATATTTAATATTTAATATTTAATATTTAATATTTAATATTTAATGTTTAATATTTAATATTTAATATTTAATATTTAATATTTAATATTTAATATTTAATATTTAATATTTAATATTTAATATTTAATATTTAATATTTAATATTTAATATTTAATATTTAATATTTAATATTTAATATTTAATATTTAATATTTAATATCCAACATCCAACATTTAACATCTAATATTCAATATTCAATATTCAATATTCAATATTCAATATTCAACATTCAACATTCAATATTTAATATTTAATATTTAATATTTAATATCTAATATTTAATATTCAATATTCAATATTTAATGTAGTCTAAACTAAAAAAGAACACATCACTATAATGTCTGGTTTTCACTTAAATTTTTTTCTTAGTAAAATGAAAAGGGTTCACATTCATAGTTAAAGGCTAACCCTCAAGTTTTTACGACGTGGGGAGCCACTCACCCCAACTACGTCCTCCGGACTAAACTCTGTAATTTACATGGGAGCTGCCTATTCTTAACCTGAACTCTATTCAATGAAGCTCCCCCTCGGGTATTTAAATCTTTCCGAGCCTCGTTTTGACCAACTTTACATTTAGATCCGATGGTTTCTATGCAAACGCCGACTTCTGCGTTTTTCTTCTGAAAAGAAAAAGCATAGTGGCCAACCCGAAAATAATCTATTTCATGTAATTGGTCTTTGACCAATTGTAGCACCCTATGTGCAAACTGAAAGCATCGCAATCGCTCGTCAATACGTTCTTAAATCTAGAACCACTATGTCAGCAAAAAAAAAAAACACGGGTAAAGCCTCTACAGCTCCTTCTATTCGAACTCACCGTTGCTAAACCTCGGACTGCTTCATCTCTGTAATCTCTTAATCATAAGAGGTTCAGATACTAATATAAATTTCGCCAAACGCACCAAAACTCCATATACCCTGGTTTAGATCCATTTTTTTCCCCTTTTTTTTTTTTTTTTTTAATATTACCAGAACAAAACTTCGTGTTTCATGTTTTAGATGATAGAAATTTTACTATTTTTATTATTCCCACCATTGGTGGACTTAAAGATAATTTCTGGAACAGTACAGAACAAGTAAACAAACATAACAAACATTTACTTATTCTATATTGCACTTAAAAATTATATCACAGCTAAAAAAAAAGGTAAATTTCATATCACAGATTTCAAAACACATTATCATTTCAGGTCACTTCGGGCTTGTCCCTTTGACATTATAGTCCCAACGTGGGGAACTCCCACCCCTGAGATGTCTCAACTCTACCAACTGAGAGAGCCGGGCACTCTAGGTAAGTATTTGGTATATATCTTCGCCTAACCT
This sequence comes from Cordilura impudica, assembly GCA_963682025.1. Classification (NCBI taxonomy): domain Eukaryota; kingdom Metazoa; phylum Arthropoda; class Insecta; order Diptera; family Scathophagidae; genus Cordilura; species Cordilura impudica. The sequence continues at coordinate 181,843,882 of OY821518.1, forward strand.
GATTCAACGTTTTTTTTTTCTCTTTCAGATCCTGCAAACAACCGCCGGCCCACCATGCTTTAGGGTCCGAACCCGCACCATTTTACAGTCACGTGAGTTATCTTTTCTTTTTTTTTTTCAACAACTTATAACCCTATCTGTACTACCACTGTCAGGGACCGACTGACTTACCCCTCTGCCTGAAACAAAAACACCCCGCCCTTTCTTTGATGTAGTCGCCAGTGAAAGTCAGATCATAGCAATGATACAAAACATTTTCATTATTGATGTGTTTGTCGACTCATTCGTTTAATTTTTCTTTTTGCCGTTCAACTCGCTGTAATTACGGACTCAGACGAATGTCATTGTATCAGGTGACTAACGACCTCCAGTTCTTAATGGCATAGTTCCCCAGAACGCTAACGAAGTCGCACCAATGGCACAATGACGGTTACCATGTAACTAGCTCAGAAACGTTGGCTTATGTTGAACGCCCAAAACGAATTCATCATTGCAATGATTATTGACTGCCTACCGCCTCCATCAGAAAAATTCAAACGCAACCTTTTAATTCAGGTACGGGAAGATCTTATTTCGGTACAATTACCATTGCTATTGCACTCGAGGTTTTCATATCACAGGCCTTTTGTGTGGAACGAATAACTAACCTAGACTTAAAACTATCTTGCACGTTTAACCCTATATTGCACCAGACGAGGTTTTATCACAGTTTACTTTTTAAATATTGCACACATGTTTTCAGACTTTAATGTCTTTCGAATGGAAAACTCCTATGTTTTTTCCCTGTAGGGATTCCAATTCGTACATATTATTTCCGATTGGTTTCACTATTCTGCATTTTAAGTATTTTCTACAGAATTTCGAATTTATATTGTTTTTAAAATCGGATTGTGCAAAATTTCGTCGGTACACTTCCTGTCCTGGTATAAATTTAGTCGTCCTGGCCCTTTCATTATACCTCTTTGCGCTTTTATTGTACGCTTCGTGCATATTGTTCTTAATTTTTTCGTAAATCAGTTTCTGCCGATCTTCTCTGTCCAAAGATATAATTTCGTGGGCCGTCATTGACTTAAGCTTTCTTGCTAGTTTATAGTCGGCTCCGTTCGAATACCAATGATACCCGAATAGAGAAAAAAAATGGGGTCGTTCCTGTCGCTGTATGTATGGCGGTCCTCAAGGCACATTCTATTTCAGATAGATACAGATCCCAGTCTCTATGATCATTTTCTAGATATGTCCTTACCGCCGCCAAAATCGACTGGTTTACTCTTTCAGCGGCATTCGATTGCGGCGAATAGAATGCGGTTTTCAAATGATTTATTTTATAGCTGTCTATCATTTGATTGAATATGGTTGAAACAAATTGCTGACCATTGTCACTATGTATTGTTTCGGGGACTCCGAACTTATTAAACACTTCATGCACCAAAAACTGCACTACATTTTTCGCTGTAGCCTCCCTCATTGCTTTAATAAAACTGAATTTTGAAAAATTGTCTACTACGATAAATATGTAGGCGTTGCCTCTTTTTGACCTTGGGTATTTACCGAGAAAATCTATATATATTTTCTGGAAGGGCCTTTCGGTTTGTACTTCATCCCCTATCGTCGGTCTTAAATTTTGGTTCGAAGGTTTCGCTTCCTTGCACACTTGGCAATTGGATACATAGTTTCGGACTTGAATCGTCATTTTCGGCCAATAATATAATTGTTTTAGCCGGTTTAAAGTCTTATAGAGTCCTCCCTGAGCCGCGGTGGTCGCATTGTGTGCCTTTTCAATTAATATTTGTGTGATTTCATGAGGGATCCACAATTTCCAAACACATTCCTCTAAACTATCCGCTCTATCGAAAATTTGTCTTCTTAAAGATTTTTCCGTCTTCTACTTTCAAATCGGGGAGTTTGTGTGGATTTTCCTGAATATTTTTCGCTAGGCTCACATATTCCTCACTTTCAAACTCGTTGGTTTCAAAGTCAAAAACATCATCGCCAATCTCATCGACTTGAACTGCCATTCGCGACAGCATATCGGCAACCACATTTTCAGCACCCTTTCGGTGTACGATATCAAAATCGAAAGCCTGAAGTTGTAACGACCACCTAGCCAAACGTCCACTCAGATCTTTTAAGGACATTAACCATTTAAGGCTAGCATGGTCCGTGATGACAGTGAACTTCATCATTTCGACATAAGGCCTAAATCGTTTTACCGCTAAAACAGCCGCTAAGCATTCTCTTTCGGTCACGGAGTTGTTCTTTTGACAGGAGTTCAGCTTTTGTGAATAAAAAGCAATAGGATTTTCCTCCCCACTGTCGTTTTTCTGAAAAAGAACTGCTCCGATCCCGAAATCCGAAGCGTCACACTGAATAAAAAATTGTTTGGAAAAATCTGGGTGGCGTAATACAGGTGCAGTCGTGAGGGCGTATTTTAAGGTCTCAAAAGCTTCCTTCGCTGCCGGGGTAACACTAAACTTTTTACCTTTCTTTAACGTATCGGTCAGCGCTGAGGATATTGACGCGAAATCTTGTATAAAACGCCTGTACCATCCGGCAGTCCCTAAAAAGCTTCTAACCTCCCTCGGTGGCTTAGGCAATTGAATTCGCTGTATCGCTGCGACCTTTTCGGGATCTGTTTTCAGCATTCCACTTCCTATGATAAACCCCAGATACCTCAACTCCCTAAAGCAAAACATTGACTTTTTTAATTCTATTGTCAGATTTGCTTTTTTCAAGCATTCGGCGACTTCACTCAGTATGCGCATGTGAGTTGCAAATTCATCGGATATTATCAGTAGATCATCGAGGTAGATGAAAACGTTGGACTTAAGCTTTGCCGGAATAACCTTGTCCATTAACCTGCACAATCGTTGAGCCGCATTGCATAGACCAAACGGCATCACCCGAAACTGATACAGCGGTCGACCTGGAACCGTGAAGGCTGTACAGGCCTTAGAGTTTTCTTCTAACTCAATTTGCCAGAAGGCATATTTAAGGTCGACGCTGCTGATATAGTGAGTTTGGTCTATGCGGCTCAAAATACCCTCAATATTTTGCAGGGGATAGGCGTCTTTTATTGTCACGTCATTAAGTTTACGCGCGTCCAGACAGAAACGATTTTTCCCAGGCTTTCTAACGACTGTCGTCCTATTGCTCCATGGGCTGTCACTTTCCTCGATTACTTTCAACGCCAGCATACACAATTTCTTGCACTGCTGGCGATATAGGGTAATGCCTTTCTTTGATTGGGTTTGTTCCCTCAGCAAGCTTGATTTCGTGCTTTTCCAAACTTGTGCACCCTAAACCTTTCTCTTCAAACGACGGAAAAGTGCTTATTACCTTCGCCAATTGTCGTTGTTGTTGCTCTGTAAGCTCATGCATTTTTGACTTATGCGTATCATTACTCATGTGTAGACCCTTTATCATGTCTAAATTTATTTCATCTGTGGATATTATTTCTGGTGCGATATTAAACTTTTTAAAAAAATCCACTCCCAGATAAATCTCTTGATCCAAATCTGGACAAAGATAGAAAGTGATAATTTCGGTCTCCCTTTTTGTATTTAACGTTAATGTTCACCTTCCCTAACACTCTACTAGACTGAACAGTGGCTGTGTACACATTCGCATAAAGTGATTGCATTTTCACATTTAAGGTTTCTAGCATTTCCCTACAGTTTTTCCCTAATACGCTCACTGAGGCACCCGAGTCCAACAATCCTCGGTACGACTTGCCTCCAATTAGGATTTCAGCATATGGTCGCGAATCTGTTTTGCCTCTTAGATGGTTTATAGAGGCTGCCATTAATTTTCTATTTAATCGGCGTTTTTTATAGTCTGCTCTCAACTTAACACACTGTTTATATTTTCGTGACTCAGTTTTTGTTGATGCCCCCGATTTATTTTGTTGCTGACCTTCGTAATTTGTAGTGTTCTTCTGTTTATTAGGCCTTGCCCCCCGATCGTCGCATTCTGATTCGCGAAAGATTCTATTTCGAACTACTTCGTAATTTTGCCTACGCATTTCCTGAATGGGTTCTGTGGTTGGTTCGGGGCGCTTCTCGAAGGACGTGACTCCCCCGTCGACATCACGCCCCGTTTCGAGTTTTCCCGGGTCCTACATTTCGGGCAATTCGGTGAAATCACCTCCGGGTTACCGCACCTATAGCAGAACAAATTTCTCTGCGGTGATGGGCAATCAATAAAAATATGGCCAGGTTCCTGGCAATTCCAGCACTTAAGTGCGTGGTTTATTTCTGCGATTTCGTCGCGCTCGAAGTCCTCGCTCTCATCTTCGAACTCAATCTCATTTACTTATCGCCTTGGAGGTGGAGGCTGAAAATTCTTCACTTCCCTGCGCGGAAAATTTCTTTCTGCCTCTAGGCACTCTATCCTTAGCTGTTCGAGAGATGAGACCGCTATTGGGTAAACTATTCGCCCTATGGCCTCTCGGAGGTTTCTCTTTACCAGTTTAATTAATTCATATTCCGATATAGGGGTTTGTAGCTTAGCTCGTAGCAAGTTCACTTGATGGAAATAACTATCTAGACTCTCTCCGGCATTTTGTTTCCTCTCTACAAGCTCGTGCATGATATCGAGGTTGGTCCGATGGGCTCTAAAACGACTTAGCATTGCGTGTCGCAAATCTTCCCATCGAGTCACTCGTGTCGTCTCTACATGTAGCCAATACCAGTCCGAAGCTGTCCCTGTGACTAATAGGTGGAAATCATCTAAAATTTCTTTCCATGGGACTTGATATTGCCGCTGACAGTATTCGAGACGAAACACGAATGACTCTATGGACAAGTGATTTTCGTTCCCATCGAACCTTAACCCGAACCTATCTACTCTAGATTTATTCCCGTAGTACGGTGCATGCACAACAGGGGCGGTTCCTGCCGACCAAAATGTAGGGGCTGTTTGGGGGATGTTGTTAATGCCCGGCGGGGGAAAATTGTAGGGATTATATGCAGCGTTTGGGTTGCTCGATGCTGCATCGGACCTAGGGACGTTTGTTTGACCCACTTTTCCCTACTGGCATCCCTGACTGTTAGAGTCCAAATGGCGTCGCTTAACATAGCAATGCTATTATGCACTCTGCCAAGTTCTCTGCTTATATTTTCGCTTACGATATTTTGAATAGATTGGTCCAGAGATTTCCTCATATCTCCTACGCTATCCTGGACCGTTTCCCTGACAGACTGTGGCACCGCGTCATCGAACCTCACGTTTTGGGCTTCTTTTGGAACTTTTGGTTTCGCGCCTGTATTCTTGCCCGTTATAATGGTCTGTGACATGTCCATTATTTCGGAACCTATTGGGGGAGGCATTCTTCTGTTTTCCCTATTGTCCTTTGCGTATTTTTCTCTAACTTGGGGAGAGGATCTGTTCAGGTCAAAGGACGTGTCTCTTAGTTTTTGACGCCGCCGTTTCAATTTAGTCTTCTCCGGTACGGACATACACACAACAAAATCAACAAAAAAATCTCGCGACGCACAAATGTGTGTCGTCACAATAGATCTTACGCAACAAAAAAAAAACAAAAGGCCCTTCAACCTAAAATCTAAACACAAACTCAAAATTTGACTAGTTAAAAAAAAAATGCAACACACAGTTGTGAATGAAATCCCACAGAGCATATACCGCTTCCGAATCACCATAAAGAAATCTATAAAGATATTCAATACCACCTAGACTCTTATAACAATTAATGAATAAAAATATAAGCAAAATTCATTTAACTTCCTAAAAAAAACTGTTAAAAACAACTCCTATTCGCCAAAAAAAAAATCAAAAAAAAAAATTTTGATAATAAAAGAAATAGGAATTTTTCAAGTATGACAAATTTTAAATAAAAAAAAAACTAAAACTAAAAAAAATTATGTATCTAAAAAAAAAAACTCAAAAATGATAGATAGGTAAAAAAAATTAACAGAAATATAAATAAAAACATGCAAAAAAAAAATACTAAAAAAAAATTTGTGGGAAGTAAAAAAAAAAATATACTAACAAAGAAAACTCTATAAAGTTTGAACTTATATATCAAAAAAAATATAACGAAAATAAAAGATATATAGTAAAAAAAAATATAAAGTAAGAAAAATTATAATAAAAATTATACTAACAAAGAAACTCTATAAAGTTTGAACTTATATATCAAAAAAAATATAACGAAAATAAAAGATATATAGTAAAAAAAATATAAAGTAAGAAAAATTATAATAAAAATTATACTAACAAAGAAACTCTATAAAGTTTGAACTTATATATCAAAAAAAAAAATATAAAGAAAATAAAAGATATAAATTAAAAAATATATAAAGTAAGAAAAATTATAATAAAAAAACAAAAGCCGAGCATTAAACCCAAAAAACAAATATTTGAACAGTAAAAAAAGGTAATAAAAAGGATTATGCCAAGCTTAACACATATGCAAAATAAAAATCATGTGAATGTACAAAAAAAAAAAAAAAAAAAAAACTGAGCACTTAGTGTATAAATAAAACAAAAAAAAAATTAATCACCAATCACAAGCAAAACGTACAAAACTTGTATTAAAAAAAATAAAAATTGTAAAAATTAAAGAAATAATAATATTCCACACATCAAAAAAAAAAACGAGGTACTAGTTGTATAAATGAAAATTGCAAATAAAATATATGTCACAGGACTAAAACAAAAATTTTATAGTCTTCAAAATTGGACCAAATGCTCACTCAACTTTTCGATACTCTGACAAAAAAAAATTAAGACAAACTGAAACTTTTCTTTATATTTTTTTTTTTTTTTTTTTTTTTTTTATTTAAAATTTATTAAAAATAATTGCTTAACCTACTGTTATCACACAATTTACAGAGTTTTAGTTATTATTAAACTTTTCATCTAAGATATAAACATTTTATATTACAAAGATAACAATATTTTTGAATGAATAAAATTTTTATATTTCAGAGGATATTTTATTTAAAGCCTTTGATTTAATACATTGGGACAAAAGTATTTGTCTATTATTATTAGTTTGTTATATTACTTATATTAGTTATAAGTTGAAATAAAACATTTCATGGTAGAAAAAAAAATAAAAAAATAAATAAATAAATAATAATAAATAAATTCCATATGCATGCATACCTACAGCCTAGGGCTATATGTATGCAGGTATAGGGACACTATTTAGTTATACAGGTTAGAAATAAGTGAATTTTCAGAAATACTACTGAAAAATTTAAAGCGTTCCGTGACAGTGTTTATTCTGTCCCGAATTAGCTTTATATTGTTGTCGTTGTGAAGGATTCGGGTGGAAAAGTGCCATGGTAGGTTTAGCATCATTTTTAACAGCTTGTTTTGACATATTTGTAATTTTTTAATGTGCGACGCAGCACACACGCCCCAAACTGGGCATGCGTAGAGCAAAATAGATTGGAAAACTATTTTAGATAAAATTATTTTGTTCTCATGGCTTAAGTGTGATCCACGCCTTATAAGTGGATACAGCATAATTCTAGCCATGTTGAATTTTTCAATTTGTCTTTTTATGTGTAGCTCAAATATTAATTTCCGATCCATATACACTCCTAAGTACTTAACATTGTCACTCCATGGAATTCTTGTCCCATTAATGTTCAATTGATTAGAGGGATAGAAACAAGATTTGCGTTTTCGAGTAAAAAATACAGCTTGAGTTTTCTCCTCATTAATCTTAATTTTCCACTTTTGAAAATAATTTGTTAATTCGTCTAGTGCGCATTGTAATATGGTCACTATATTTTGACCAAATTCATGAGAAAAAAATAAGCAGGTATCATCAGCATAGGTAGCGCAGTTACAACCATTAAGATCTGGCATATCAGAACAATATAAAATGTACAAGATTGGTCCTAAAACTGAACCTTGTGGAACTCCGGCTGGAATCTCTAAGAGATCAGAATATTTATCATTTAGGCAAACACAAAAATACCTATTTTTTAAGAATGATTCAACAGCTCTAATAAGATAAAGCGGAAAATTAAATTGAATCATCTTATACAATAAACCATTGTGCCATACAGAATCGAACGCTTTTTCTATGTCCAAGGTAACCAAAATTGTGGAATTGCCGTGTTTGAAACCCGTATAAATATGGTTATATAACCGTTTAATTTGATGGGTGGTGCTATGATATGGTCTAAAGCCAAACTGATGTAATGGAACAATACTATGCTGATCAATAAATTTTGAAATTCTGGTTTTTAGAACCTTTTCTAGGATTTTACTAAGGCTGCTCAGTAAACTAATTGGACGGTAACTATTTACTAAATTTGGTGGTTTGTTTGGCTTTAAAATGGGAACTACTTTCGCAGTTTTCCAGATTTTTGGGAAATGTTGTAATTTTAAACAGCAATTTATTATGAAGCAAAAATAAATAATAGCACAATTAGGTAATTGTTGTAACATTAAATTTTTAATGCCATCTGTGCCGGCTGCTTTTCGGGGTTTTAGTTCCTTAATTATTAACCTTATTTCATCAGTTGTTACATAATCTGTTGGGTCTGTTATAATATCAATAGTAGAAAATTGGTCATTAATAGTATTAACCATTGAGGCATGTGATTTTTCCCCCAAGTCCTCCGAAAGCTTGTGGTTTTTGAAAAAATTATAAGCAAGTTGGTTTGCCTTGTCTTCGTCACTATAATGTATAGTCGTATTTCCAATTATAGGAGGTACAAATATTTTTTTCTTTCTTAGGCACTTCGCTATATTCCAAAACGGTTTGGATGATTTATCTAAATCTTTTATTTTATTGTTCCATGTTTTATTTCTCAGTTTAGATATTTCATATCGAATTGTTGTGCAATATTTTTTCATAATTATAAGATCTGCTGTGTTTCGATACCTCATCCATTGCCTTCGGTAGAAATTTCGAGTATTAATAAGTTGTTTGATATGGGGTGTAATTATGTTGCATTTAAAGTCTGATTTAATTTTTGGAACTGCGATATCAGCTGCTTCTAATATGCTGTTTGTTAAAATATTTACACTGAGGTCAATTGAGTTATGATTTGTTATATTTTCTATATTACATGGTAAATGTGAAATTGATTTATTTATCAAAGATTTGAAAAGTGCCCAATTTGCTTTTTTGTAATTGAGGAATAGACGTTCATTTAGTGATGCTTTCAAGTTTAGTTTGTATGACACTGGTAAGTGATCGGAACTTAAAGAATTAACAGTTGTGGGATTTGTAATGTATTGAGGAATATTTGAGACAATTATGTCTAAAATAGAGGGCGTTTTGTTTCTTGAGACAGGTACATATGTCGGTGAACTAGGGTGTAAGATGGTATAAGGTAGCATAGTTACTGTATCGGACAAAATATTTCCCCAGACGTTTGCACGATTACACATCCAATTTCTATGTCTGCTATTTAGATCTCCACAGACTATAACATTGCTATCGGTTTTAAGGAGTTTTCTAATATCTTTTCTGAAAAGGCCCTGAGATTGAGAATTCGACTCGCCTCCTGGAAAATAAACTGCAAACAAGTTTATCTCTATCGCTTCAGACGTTTTTAAGCAAACTCCAACATTCTCAATTTTATTTGTTTTAACATATATGGGCTTAAAATTTTTTATATTTTTATTTATAAGTATTGCTACTCCTCCACCATTACGGTCTTCTCGATCACAACGTAAACAATAATAGCCCATTTGGGGAATATTTACATTGCTTGATAACCAAGTTTCTGTAAGAAAACATAAATCTATACTATTAGTATCTAAAAAATCATAAAGTTCTAAATATTTATTTCTTAGGCTTCTACAATTCCAAAAGATTATATTTAATTGTGTAACTGCCATTATAACTTATATATTGTACAAATATTTGGTTGCTAATTGTGTGATAACATAAAATTGTTCATCTTTAGTTTTACATGACTTTAATTTGCTTACTATATCCAAAGTCAGTTGACTTATTTCCTCTACTGTAAATAGTTCTTCTGTTACTTGAGTTGTATTTCTCTTAAAATTATTTTGAATTTGAGTACTAGGCCAAACCATTTTATTGTTGTCATCTCTAGTGTTATAGTTTGGGAGATGAGGGAAATCATTATTCTCCAACTTATTAAAATTAGGAACAAAGTTGTTTTTTCGGCTTTGGTTTATTCTTTTATAATGAGTTGGATAACGGTTGTTTTTTCGTTGAATATTTTCTCTTATTTGAAGAAATTTTTCTCTTAATGGACATGAGATGTCAGTTGCTGCATGAGTGTTGTTGCAATTTGCACACTTAACCTTGTCTTTGTTTTTGCAATCAGTGGTTTTGTGTCTACCAGAGCAGTGAGCACATTTTGTTTTAATAGAGCACCCTTTTTCTCCATGTCCAAACATTTGACAATTATGGCATTGAATTGGTTTGTTTTTGATTTTTCTTTGATAGTCCCATTTGATTATCATATGGAAGAGAGATTTGACATTTTGTTTTAGATCACGAAGTTTAACTGTTCCGTTTTGAAAGTAAACAATATAGAGAGTATCCACATATTCATTATATTTTTTTTCAACTTTTTTAACATCTGTGCAATTATAATTAAGAGAAATAAGTTGTTTTTTAACTTCATCAGTTGATTTTCCATCAAGGCCGAATAAGACAAACTTAAATGGTTTATCAAGTTTTGATTCATGAACAAAAAATTGACAATTATGTTCTTTAAGAATAGTAATAATCATGTTAAAAGTGTCTTTTGTTTCACAAATTATTTTAATTCCAATTGAAATCTTTTTGATGCAGTATTTAGTAATACCAGCTACTTTAAACATATTATGAAATGTTTCACAATTGTGAGAAAGAACTTTTATGGGCGAAATAAATTCTTTATTGGTGTTTTGCACTTGAGTGTCTGTATTTATTGCAATATTAGCATCTTCATCTTCATCCAATGCTTGCAAAGGAGTCCAATAGTTAACCTTCCTCATTTTACTACCGGAAGAATTTACTGAGGACATTAAGTCCTCAGGTTTATCTTGGGCTCTTCGTTTATTAATTTTGGTGATTGTTTTTTTTTTTTTTTTAAATAAATAAATTATACACTTAAGCGGAGAATAAGACACGTCGTTCACAGCTGACAGTTGTACAAAATTGATTTTTCTTTATATATATATATTTTTTTTTTTCCAATAACCAAGAATTTTCGCCAAAACACAAAAAAAAATACACGTTACTCAGCTCTACCAAACGGGTTAGGTCCACATATTACACGAGGATAAGTGGTTGTGTGTGTGGTCTCAGACTTATTTTCATGCGCCTGTTTTCCAGGCCTCCTACATATGTTCAACAAGACCAAAAATTACTTTACACAAAATTAACAAAAAAAAAAAAAAAAAAAACAACTCCATATCTGTGCCTTTCCACGTCGATGCATTATCCAACCTATGATATTTGCAAGTTACATGAAAGTCAGATAAACCGTGGATATTCCTGCCTTCGAAACTCTTTTTCGACCGGGTATCCTCCAGTTCATCTGATCGACAGATGTTTCCATCATATAATCAAACGAATCAGAAACTACATTTAACATAACACGTTTGACAATCACCCTACCAATGAAACGTTACACAAAACAAACACTTCACGTTACCGGGTTGATTGACGATGAACTGATTAAACGGACACTTTTGTTTCGAGTTTCCTCCGTTTTGGACCTATACACAAATCTAAGACTTGGTCTTAATTTGGGCCTTAAAGGTTTAGAGGACCCAAAACTTTGGAAAACTCGAAACTAAAGCATTCGTCATTAGGCTATTTCATATTTAAATGGGCTATTGCTAGTATATTTTGTTGGAATATATACTATCACATTTCAAGGACATATATTTAATGTCCTTCTGCATTTAATTTGGGCGCCATATGTTACGTGCCCCCAAAGGCACTGTAGTGGTGTTGCCGGCTAGCTCGCTTAAAGCAACGGGTCTGGTTCCAACCCACCACTACAGCCCAGGGACAAGCACAATTACAAAACTAACAAAAAAAAATATAAAAAAAACTACGAACACAAAAACAAACGGTTGAACAATTCAGAGGGGAGATACGGTGTTCTACCTCCCACATCCCCTCCCTACCATGGTCACTGACTGCTCGCAAATTTAAATTTTAGGTGACCCCGTGTTCCACACACACACTTACGCTCACCACACTTACCTCATGACGTAGACCTAACCCTTAGCAAAAAAAATTAGCAACACATTAATTTTACAAATCAGTACAAATGTTCACATAATTTATTTATTTAAGAAAAATGTTCAAGAAAAATAAATAAAAAAATAATAAAAATATTTAAGAATCAAAAAAAACATAAAGACTAATATACAAAAAAAAACATACACTAATGGGCTTCACGGAGTATGAACCCTAAAAAAAACGGTGCCGAAATTAATAAACTCAAATTTGTAGTTCACAAAAAAAAATTTAATTTGGTTTCAAACTTAACCACAAAAAAAAACTAAAAAAAAGCCTACAAAGATATTATCGACTCCATTTCAAGTCACGCATACATACAAAAAAAAACAAAAAAAAAATGGCCTACCTAACGAGCTCTCTAGGTATCCTCACAAAACACGGACAAACACGCCACAAAAAAAACTTACATCAACCGACCTTTGCACACTTTTAACAAACGCGTAAACATAAACGAAATATTTAAAAATTCCGGCATTAACACAATTAAACGTATTTTTTTTTTTAAACTTAACACTATCTTAAAACAAAAAAAAATTTATACTAATATCTACCCTAATCTTAGCATAATTTACATAAGCAAAATTTTCAATTTACTTCTGTTATTTTTCTTTTTAACTAAGATTTTTTTTTTCTACTTTTTTCACTTTTATATTAACTTTAACTTTACTTTTCTGCCTTTCTTTTTTCTAACGCATTTAAACTTTCCTGAATACGAACACCTTTATTTTCTTTTTCACACAAACAATTCCATATACACCTTCACAAAATTTTCGGAACTTCCCTCGAGTGGTGCCTCAGCGGTGGATCATGTCACCCTCGCACGAACACACAAAAAAAACGGCAAATATATTGGTTACCTTATACTTTTGTTCTTCAGCGTGAGCTTTCCGGTCGAACCTTGCCTTCTTCTCGTTCGCCCTAGGATACGGGATGCACTCCGGTGACTCTCACTTTCAATACCAACCGCTTCGGACGATCTTCTCCTCAACCACCTCGCACTTTGGTCTTCCTAATATACGAAGATTTCATTACTACCACACACATAAAAAAAAAACACACACAGAAACGTTCCACTACTCCTAAACACTCCCTTACCTCGATTTTGAAAAAAAAAACTCCACTCGTTCTCTCTTGGGCAGCCTCACCACTGGTTCGCCCCTTTCAAGCAATAGCCTTATAATTTTCCAAACACAAATTATTATCACTTTTCACTTTTTGCACACGTATTTAAAGATAAAAAAAATAACGTTCCGGACGAATTTACACAATGCTCACTTTTATGCGACAATAACTTTCATAATGGCTACCGTCTTGCCTATCCAGCCCTAAATATACCTTCGGTTTTTCCTTCCAGATCAGAAACTCACTACACTGACATTTTCCAAATATTTCCACTAAAAATCTAACGGACATGACATAAAACAAAACACCTAAACATTGTTGTCAATTCCACCCAGTTGCCGAGTTTTTATGAATGGGTATGACATGAAAATACATCACTGTTATCCCATACAAAAAAACTCTCAACTGAGCATCACTTCACCTTTTCCCATTGTGAATGACAATCTGCTTCTTATTTTACTCATTTCCTACTATCAACCAACCACGCTAACACGCTAAATTACAAAAAAAAACAAAACACATCGTAAATTATAAATTCAACAAAAAAAAGTACAAACAAACATAAAACAAACTGCATCCAACCTTCATCCATACCGGAAATCACCCCACGAGTTCCAGACTTCATCCACGCACAACAACAAAAAAAAACCAGCCTCAAAACTCAAGTCCACGGCAAAAACACCCAAAAAACATACTTCTATTAAATATTTATCCATACCATCTTACTCAATCTTCATTTCTTCTTTTTCAGGTCCAACACCCCAACTTTAATCCGCAGCACCACCCGCTAAAGAAAACCTACCATAACCACGTTAAATAAACCCTACGTCCACAGAAACATTCCCCAACAAAACATACCGCAACATAAATAACGTTTACAAACACAACACATTGCAAATTAACCAACGTCCAAAAAAAACAAATCCAACCGAAACATCTCGCAAATTAAACCACAGCACCACCAAATTAAAAACACGCCAACCCCAACTAAATAAGCCCTACATCTATAGAACCAAAACATCACAAATTCAACAACATCCATCTACAGCACCAAAAACAAACCAACACCAATTAAATACATCTCGCAAACAAAAAAAAAAACGTTACAGAAAAATAAAACATATCGCCACTTCAACAACATCCATCTACAGCAACAAAAACAAACCCCCACACATTAAATAAACCCCACATCGCAAAGAAAAACACACCCCAACTACACAGCCACACCACATCAAGGTGACACCACCACTACGACCAGTAACGCAGGTATTTAAATACGCATTTTTTTATACCATCCCTCTGTATTTATTTATTTTCTCTCAGGCCACACATATAGTGAAAACTCATCCGCAACAACTTATTATTATTTTTTTTTATTTATTTCTTTATTGTATTAAAAATCAAAAAATTCTAAATTAAAAATAAACATTAAATATTAAAATATTAAAAACAACAATATCACCAGTTCCGAAACGTGTTGATAACTTTGAGACAATGTGGAAACAGGACAATGAGCTTAACTTAATACAGATATTTAAACAGCTGTGCTGACTTTTCACTCGAAGTGGTACGTAACTTAGCACTGAATAAATTGACTAAACTCAATAGATATTTCCGGTAATGGGCCTTAGTGCAATCAGTAGTTTCTTAAAGAAAACAATTTATTATAACCTTACATATATATCAACAATTTATATTAAAGCTTACCTGTTGAGTGTTGTGAATTAACAATTTCGGCTAAAACTGATACACTTTATTTAGAAAATTTATGAGTAAATGATGGATCCATTCAAATACTGCTACCTTTGTTTGTACAGAACGGTGTGTGAGATATTGTGATAATACCTCCATAAATCAATTTGTTCAATATTCTGAGATCTTTGTTCTTTTGAAGAAACTAATTTCATTATGGATAAATTTACGGATACTGCACATTCCTTAATATTCTTCATATTATCAACATTATATTCCAGACACTATATTCAGAATGGCATAAATTAAAACATTCAAGCCAAATATTAAAACAAACTCTCATATCCATGTTATGGCAACAGACTGAAAGATAGATATAAGGATTAGTGTAAAACTCTGCAAGGAAGATTTACTTTGTTTGTAGCTAGAATTTTTAATAAAATGTCAGTGCATTACCGTAATAAGTTCATTTGGTGATTGCGCATGTATTAACAGTATATTTATAGTGTCTTCCATGCGCACTGAACTGGAATCATTACGAATCGATTTAATAAACTGTGTCAGCATAGTTTCACACATTTGTATTTCTTGTGAATTATCTTCCAACATCATAAAAAGTCCATCAATAATATCAAATAGATAACCATATTATTTTCTGGTACAGCATTCACAATCGAAATCCAGGATATAACATATTGTCGCACAATATAATTCTTTACAAAAATGCGTTTCCTAAGAAGTGGTATAAAAGTTTCTAGATTGAAAGTTTGTGAAGATTCTACAGCAATATCTTTAAGTAAACGATCCAACAGGAATAGGCCACAAGGCGCGAGCAGAAAATAAATCGTGGAAGGGTATAATGGAGGGACGTGCCACCACAATTGAGAATGGCACTAACGAATTCACTGACATATTTTGAAGAGTCCTAAAGAAACAATAAAAATTAACTTGAATTTATAATTTAATTAATTACTTACCTTTCCTAAACCTAAACTTGTAGCCGCCAAGCCAATTGAACCTCTCTTTCTTTTATTAGAATCCTGGGAGGAGGTAAAGTCATTGGAAAACTCCTCTTGAATAATTGAAAATATACACTTTAGATATGTGTATATTTTTGTTGATTTTAACAATTTAAGTTAACACTTCACAATTAATTTCACTTTCCGACAGCCAATAATGAATAATACGCGATAATTCACAAATATTGCTGTTTAACCCTTATGTGTGTGGACAGGTACCTGTGTACCTATTGCGTTTTCAAATCGAAATTTTTTATATAAGATTTTAGTCTACAATTCTACAATTTCATGAGAACTCCTAACTTTTTGTTATTATTATATTTTCATAGGTGTGGCATATCAATTTGCTTTTTGCACCCTTAATAGGGTGAATAGGTACCTGGGTACCTGCATACGTTTTATATGGAGGCACATGAAAAAAATTAATTAGTGGCTTTACTAACGTGTGATAATCTGAATTATTTGACTTGGTTTTTAGAAATACCATTAAATAAAACTTTATTTGATAAAAGAAAAATTGTTTTACAATAAAAAAAAATTTATTCAAGGTTTATTTTTGATAAAAAAAATTATTTTTCATAAAAAAATTTATTTCAAGGTTTAACACAAAAAAAAATATATAAATTAAATATAAATAAAAGACATAGAAAAATTAATCCAAACAGTTGTTACATATGGGACGATTGATTGAGAGCTCGTTACAAATATGCTTGAAGCAATTTTTGCAAGCCTTTCTAGTTTTTCTCTGCTTCTTTGTAAGCTTAGAGCATAGGTAACAACTACCCACAACCGCAATACGGCCATTCTTATCTCGAGTTTCTACATTAGTAACAGCTGTTGTTGAAATATCTCGCCCCAATACAACCTGTATTGCTGATCGAGTGGATCGATTTTTTTACATTTGAATTTTTGGCACGTCGTTCAATGTTGTCCTTACACAGTTCAAAACTTAAATCTTCCAAAAATAGTCTGCGACGGTCAGTTGAAATAAATTGGGCATTGTACTCCATGTAAACGATGTATGCTGCTAATGATTTTTGGCCGGTCGGCCACGTTTGGAAACTTTTGTGTCATGTTAAGATTGTAATCATCAATAATTTTTTTTCCTTTTCGGTTTGTTTCGCGTAAAATTATGTCACACATTTCGGTCGACAAAAAGCTTTTAAATATTTGCTGTGCTGTTAAAATATTGCTGCCAATGGCTGCGCCGCTACGCTGACGCAAAATGTTTCGGTTTATTGGTTGCGATTCAGTAAAAGGTTTAAGAACAGTGCCATCTTTACCACAGAGTTCATTGTTTGGCTCTTCTTCCTCACTATCATCTGAATCATATGAATCCTCAGCAGCCTCAATGCATCCCACCTGCTCAGCATCTGAACCTTCCGATGCTGCGTCGTTAGCTGGTGGAATGTATTCATCGTCGATATCAGATGGTGAAAATTCGTCTTCATCGCTTTCACATTCACACAACATCTCACGAATTTCGGTTGACGAAAACCTATTAGAACGTGTTCTTATAATTTGATCCATTTTGAGGAAATAAAAAATGCACTTTTAAAAAACTACGCACCTTTACTTGGTGAAAAATTATTTCGAATGAAACTCTTCATGCAAAATCAATGTCAAAATGTCAATAAAGATGTGCGTATCTCATATGTGCAACAAAAGAAAATACGTAGTGTTTGCTCATTCATTGTACGGGGAATCACATAATAAGATTTTTATTTTTTTGCTTCAGATTTAAAAATATATTTAAAGGGGAATCCCACATTGAGTAAAATTCTAATATTATATCATTAACCATCGATTTTTGGTACAATACAAGACAAAAAATTACATTTCTCATACAATTTGCATGAAGGTACCCAGGTACCTATCCACCCAATAGAAGGTGTTTTTTTTCCCACACACATAAGGGTTAACGAAAAAATTAAAAAAAAAAAAAAAACAACTCTACAACAGCAACAATGGCAGTCATATGATTTCCAAATAAAAAAAAAAAAACTGCAAGTGTGTTAGTACAAAAATTGTTTATGTGTTAGTTTAAGTCATTCCCCTGCAGGAAACCTATTTTGTTGACATTGTCAACTAAGCGTCTACACTATTTACTTTGCTTTATCTGTCAAAAAATTTTTCATAGAGAAGTTGGGAGTTCTGCTTCTTCTTGATTTCTATAGTTTTGTTTGAAAAACAAGTGGTTGGATGAAAAACTAAAGTTTTAAAACAAGATATAGAAAAATTGAATATAAAAGGTAAATAAAAATATATTTTATAATAAATCAAAGAAAAAAGCATTATAAGTAAACGAAGTTATAAAAGAAAACTGAAAGAAGAATCAAATTTGTACAAGAATATCTGGTTCCAATGTCTACATATGGTCCCACTAGAACTACCTAGTCACTAGTAAATTGCTGGTTATAATGTCTATATATGGTCCCATGAGAACTACCTAGTCACTACCTAATCAATAGTACCAATGTCACTAGTGATTTGCAATGACACATACATGTTAAATGTCTATAGAAAATTACATTGTCTGGGGTATAGTTGGTCAGTAGTACTGGTGACAAAGTCAATAGTGAAGCAGTACTGTTTCACTATTGACATTTCCTGCAGGGTCATTTCTTGTAGGGATGTTTAGTTGTCGTAATTTGTGAATCAGAGTATTTCTTCGGTTATTATTTACATTTGGACAGGAGAATGTAATGCGATCTATCGATTGAATCATCCCGCAGTCGCATCGATCAGTGTTTATTATATTGACTTTGAAGAGGTGTTGTCTGGGGTCGAATCGAATGCGAGATATCGAAATTTTTCGATCGAAATTATTTTTTTATTTTCCAAAATAAAATACTAAGAGTAATTTTACTCTTTCACAGCTAAAGAGTTATGGCCCAAAGCTAACAGTAAAAGTGAAACGAGGTCTGACGATTGTCCGTCTTCTTAAATAATAAACTAAAATATGGGATTTCGATTGACTCTACTCGATATCGAATGTGGCGGTTTGCCCCTGGTTTGTATGTGATTAAATCTTAATCTACAAACCATTGTTATCGTTTTATGGGGATGATGTTGGTCTCTAAGCCATGGTTTATTGTTTACTTTTGGATTTAACGAATGTAAGTGTCTTCTGCGGTTGCTGTTGTCCCATTTGGATTGCCATTTTTCCATTGCTTTCTTTTTATCTGCTGCTCTTAGATTATTGGGATATACTTAAGTATAGCTTCTTGTATCTGAATGATTTACTGCGATTGCGTCTACATACACATTACCGTCAATACCCATGTGTCCGTGTATCCAAAGAAAGTGCACTGTAAATCCGGCAAGTCTTAATTCGTTTAATTCATCCTTTATTCTCAGAATGTAAGGATGAGTTTTGTTGTTACTGAACGTTGCTATGGCCTGAAGTACTGATTTGCTGTTAGATATTATTAGGTAATTTCATACGTCGCACAGTGGACCATTTGACGAGAAGGCGGTCAAAAATCTATAACTTTTGATTGGATTGGAGTATTGCTATGCGGTTTTTTTTTTGTTTGGTAGGTGAGACTTTAGCCTTTAAGTTTTGCAATAAAACGTAATTCTCGACCGAAAATAAAGAAAGTTACGGAGGGTTTAAAATACATTTTCATTTGTAGTTGAATTTTAGTACAAAAGTGAATTGTTAAAAGGTAAAAAAGGTTTTTTTAATATAATGTCTTATTTTTTCACTTAATTTTACAACTAATACTTTTTAACAATTTTTTAAGTTAATTTTTTCAGAAAATGCCAAACTTTGGCCCCCGTAAACTTTTTAGTCCTAATGTGCACAAGGGCCAAAGGTTGTTTTTTTTTTTTTTTGAAAGATCCCGAGTTAAAATATAATTTATAAAGCAGCACGTAAAAGTTACCTTATATTCAAGATAGAGAAGTTTCAATGAAAAACTCGTATGTTTTTGCTTTAGTTAAATTTTTTTTTTAGTGTCTTTTCAAATATTTCTATATCAATTTTTATGGTAAATTTATGAAATATAACAATTTTTATTGTAAATTTACAAAATATATAAATTTTTAAATTAAGAAAATTTTTTAACTATATCAAAAAAGTGTAATGAAAAAGTACTTTAGATCAACCAATTTTAGTAAAATTTCTTCTAAATAGCCTTGATTTTCATCTTCTAGAAGTTGTTTAGCTTTTTCGTCTAATTCAATAGAAGTAGTTTTCCATTTTTGACGAATGTTGGACATATATGGATCTGAAGTGCACAACAAAATAGTGATAAGGTCTTCATTAGTACAACATCTAGACATTTTCCTTGTGTTGTGCTCGCGAAAGAATCTGTAGTCTTTGTTCCTTTTTTCTTGCGCTTCTTCAGATAGATCTCCTATTGGTAGCATATTGTTTTGAATTATTTGTTCCCCGTGGTACAAAATTTTATGAACTGTGGATGGCTTATATCTCCAAGAGTATTTTTCATTATAAAGTATAGCTGTTTTATTGGCGTACTCTCCAAATTTTTTTGCATTTATCTTTCTGCTGCATGCTAGAACTTGTGATATGATTTTGAATCGTCTTATTAATTCATGATCCACACCTGTGATAGATGCTGCAGTTTCCGGATCAGAAAAAAATCTCCTTGCAGTATTTCCATCATTTGTGTTTCCTTCCCCTTGTTTTGGTTGGTCGATTACGAGGCCTAGCTGTATATATTTTTGTTGAATTTTTTTTTTTTGCTTTCTTTTTTCTCCATTTTCTTTGTTTTTTCTCACTGTTTCGCTAACGGACCAAATTCCAAATCATAACCCAATTTAAGAATATGCTCCATGAAACGTATTCTAGCATGAAGATGGGACATTCCAAATTCGTAGGCTTCCTTAAAACTATCGTCTTCTGGTGGGGGTTGGCTTAATTGACTTGATGTCTTTTGGCATATAATGCAGCTTGACGTTGACTTTGTTCCAGTTAAAGCTTGTGCAACTTTTCCATCAATCATTGTGAGACACATTTTAAAATGTACATCAATGTCTTGGTCATCAAATTTAAATATTACTGGTTGAAGTTCCTTAATTTGATCTTTTATTTTTTGAACTTCTTCAGTTATGACATCTTTGGTTTCCTTTTTGAATGCAAATTTTATTGGTCTGCAATACTTTGTTGAAGAAGGAATTTCATTTTTACATATATCAATATCTGTTGCTCTACCAGTTGACGGCTCTAAGACGCTATACCTTTTTGTTAAGCGCAATGGAACGAAAGATACCATAAATAAATTAGCATCTGATGAATTTTCGGCATTAAATTGCTTGTATTGTTTCTGACCAGAGGATCCATCAGATCCCCATTTAGAAATTAAAGTAATGCTGCCATTACCAATTTTTTTTAAATGATCAGTATCAAGCGTATTTAGCAATCGTTCTGCAGTATGTTCAAGAAGATCTTGCAATTTTATTTCTGCTGATGTTGAAGATTGTAGCAGATTGTGAAGGTAAGCATTCTTTTTTGGCAGAAACTAAATATCGATACTCTGGAAAAATCCCACAATTATTTTCATTGGTTCGCTTCCGCAATTCCTTATATTGATTTTTGGTCAGTTTCAAATCCAAAAATAGGGCGGACGCTTCTTCCGGCGTAAATTTCTTATCTTCAATTGGTGTAGGAATGCTTTTCAAAATCCTCTTTGTGCGCCTTGGGCTCGCTTCTACTATTTTTTTCAATTATTTCAATTTTATGTTTTTTATTTTGGGTTGGTTGAATTTGGTGCAAAAATGAATCCTTAATAATTCTTTGAGAAATTTCTTCATTGATATTCTCCAGCTTGCGCCTTCGAGATCTTTCACTACATCCGTCAATTGGTTTTGCTGGTCGGCCCTTTTTTCTACTTTCGTTGGCAGTTGTAGATGCACTCTCAAAAATAAGTTCCTTTATTAACCAGTCTTGGTAACGTTTGTACATCTTTGCCTTGCTATGAGAGCATTCAATGTACCGTCTTTTCAAATTCGATACAAAATTATTAATTTTTCCTTTGTGCATTTCAATGTCTTCTAAGTTACAATTCTTAAAGAAGTCGTTGCTCACTATGTGCAAAATTTCATCGTCTACATCATTTCGTTAAAAATAAATATCTGCCAGATCTCTGTAACAGTACTTAGTCATTGCACAAATTGTAATGAATAATAATTGTGGAAACATTATTATAAATACTCTTCCTGGCAATTATGTAAAATAAAAATTTTTATCTTTTATTACCACTTTTAGAAGCATAAAAACCAACACCCTAAACCCTTTTAAAAGGTGAAGCATACCTGCTCATATCTTAATGGGATATGTCGCAATAGTTTTTTTTTACCATTTACCTGTTACTTAAATTGTTTCCCATTTTGTCAGGTATTTAAACTATATAACTCTAATTCAGACTATTACTGTTTTTGAAAGATACCTATGTAAATGTACCTGTAACAATTAAGCGCATTATATCTCAACCCTTTTTTATGAGTATATAACAACTCCTGACAACTCTACCGACACGCAAAAAAATACACCGCGGTGCACCGGTACGACCAACTTTTGTATTCATAACACTCAGACGGACGGACGGACATCGTTTAATCGACTCGGAAAGTGTTTTTGAGTCGATCCGTATAATAAAAGATGGATAAAGGTCCAATATTTTTGGCAGTTAAAAAACATCACCTCAAACTTAATATATCCTAACCACATAGTGGACAACTTTTGTATTCATAAATTTTGCAGAAAATATCTAACCTTGGGTCAGAAAAATTGTTCTGGTGCACACGGGAGGAAACTGGTGGGTGTATAATGGGGTATAGGAGTATAGGGGAGGGTTCGGACTATAGAAGAGTGCAAGACTTTTTCTGACTGCTTTTGACTGGCAGGAGTTATGCTCTATTAAGTAGGAGATTTTCGGAAAATTTTGACCTTTTTTAAATTTCGGAATGACTCAATTATTTTACATTTTTAACATTAATAGTATGGAAGCCACAAAATTATACAAAATTTATTTCAATTCAAAATCTTTTAAATCAAAAAAGTTACAGTCATTCAAAAATAAAAATTTACAAAGAAATTTTTAATTTTAGCAAAATACTGAGAAAGCCCATTTTCGAAGGCCCTGTTCGCTGTGATATAGTTGAGATAGAGTCCCAATTTTTTGGCTCCCGAGGTTTACTAGTATTTACTTTCAAATGAATAACATAACTTTCAAATCGGTAACAAAAAAAAAAAAGATTTTTGGCCGCCTTCTCAAAATATGGTCCACTGTGCGTCGTTTAATTTTATGAAGAGAAGTTATTCTAAAATGGCAAGGGCCTCGGCTGTATGTATTTGGCAAACATTGCTGAGTGAGACTGAGGCTTCTATATCCATATGGGGTATCCAGAAGGCGCAGCTAGTTTTATCCGGTGTTTTTGAGCCATCTGTAAAAATTCGTTTGAATTGTTCCATCTTCCCTTAATTAACTTTAAATATTTTCTTTGTATATTTCCGATATCCGTAGTAGACTTTTTGATATCTAAATATACTACTGTTGGAATAATGGTATTGGATTTAATAGGTAATTGGTATCTTACTAGTTTTTATATCCTCCACTCCAGTGTGCAGAGGGTATATATAAGTTTGTCATTCCGTTTGTAATAATTAGAAACAAAAATCTGGACCCATAAAATATATATATTTGTGATCCTTATTACAAGCGGAGTTGATATAGCGATGTCCGTCTGTCCGTCTGTGGAAATCACGATGACAGCTTAAATCGGGCAGCTAGGGTGCTCGTTGGTATAAAAAAGGATTCACTAACGTTCTGAGAAGTTTGCTATTTAAAATCGTCCAAATCGGTTAATCTGGACCCGAGAATTGAGCGAAGAAGTAAAAAAAGTCCTGAGAAAATATTATTTGAATATGTGTTCTTGTCACGATAACGCCCTCAGTAGGACAGCTAGGGCGCTCGTTTTTAGTGAGAATGATTCCCTAACATCATGAGAAGGTTTCTGTTTTTTAAATCATGACAATAGGTTTCATAGGTGCCGAGAAATCACTGAAAAGTTAAAAAAAAATATGACGTTTTCCTATATTGTTTTCCTAAATTTTGTATTTTGTCATAGCTGTGCATGTTGTTTTTGTGGTCGTTGTGTTAATAATATAAAAATTCATCAATATCAATATTTTTTGGTGTAATATTTAAGTTAATTAGTTAATAAAAGATACTATATAAAATCAATATCAATATTCAAAATATTACAAATTGATACATACTACTGTTGCCAATATCAAAATACAATAAATAATATTCATATATTCTGTATATGTATATCCATAATAAGCGCATATTTAAATAAATCGGTATTTTATTTTATTTATACAAAATTCTGAAATTTTTAGAGTTGCAAAAATAGTATGGTTTTAAGAGTTGTATTTTTAGTACATGTATAAACTCTGAATACTTGCATTCAAAAGTAGTAGGTAGGTAAACCATAAAATATTTACCCTGTAAAAAAAATTGGTGTTTAAAAAATTACTATTTTTTGTCAGATGTTAAAAAAAGATGTTAATAACAATAAATTTTTAAAATTTGTTATTTAATGTCGGGACGGAGGGAAACGCCATTCCCAAAATTTTTTTCATGACTTATCCACATTAAGAATTACCGCGGAGCTCAGCTCAATCAATGTGCAATGATCGAGCATTGCCCTGGGAAACATGCATTCATGCTTTTCTTAACACAAACGCCAATTCCCAACTACCAAAAATTTTAGACACGAGCTATTCGCATTATGAATAGTCGCGGAGCTCAACTCAATCAAAGTTCAATGATGAAGCTTCGCCATGGGAAACATATATTCATGCTTTTCTTAGCACAAACCGAACTTCTTATGGCACATTAAAAATAAACTAATTGAGAAGTTTTTTTTTTTTTTTCAATTATATATTCTTCCTTTATTTACATATTTTAACAAATTCGATATTTACATATGAGATCTTATCTTTACATATAGATATTGCAACAAATAATATATAGGATCTAAAGACATTAAATAGTTTTTATTTTATTTTTTAATGATTTTTAAAGGAAAATGGGAGGAAAAAAAACCTTTATATGATTTAATAAATTCAAATAATATCTGAAAATATTTATATGCTTATAGAAGGTTTATTAGAAATAATAGACCTCTATAAGCATATAATTTTCAATTTGGTGATTTCTTTTTAATTTTACGTTATTTCTCTACATTCTCTTATCAGTGGGTAAGAGGAATTTTCAATTTTGGCAAAGTAATTATTGTTAATCCTTGTTATGAAATCGATAATTTTTTCATAACCTGTTTCTTCATGAAGAAGATTTGTAGGATACCTCCAGGGCTTTTTATTTATTATTTTGTATAATTTGTAAGCGTTTTAGGTGGCAGTTGGCAGCGTCACTCCAAATAGGACACGCATATGTTAATATCGGCCTTATAACACTTTTGAAGAGTAGATTTTTGTTTTTGGGGTTTAGAAATGACCTTCTATTTAGTAGTGGCCATAATGCTTTAAATGATTTTATAGCTTGTTGTTTAAAAGTAAGCTTTTTGTCCAAGACAACTCCGAGATATTTGACATGATTAAGTACATTTATGGTATTATTTCCAATATGAAGATGACGTCTTGGCAGTCTTTTGGGAGATTTGTTGAACGGAAAAATAATTGCTTGGGTCTTGTTTGGATTAATTTTAATTTTCCATTTGTGAAAATATTTACTGCAATTAACAAGTCCCTTTTCCATTTTCTTTAGGAGTGCACTAGTAAGTTTGTTTGAAGAAATTAACGCAGTATCATCTGCGTAGTAAGCAACTTTCATATATTTCGGAACTTTGAAATCGGATGTATATATCGAGTAAAGCAATGGCGACAAGACTGATCCTTGAGGTAACCCTCTGGTAATGGTTTTTGGAGATGATGTTTCATTATTAATCGCAACTTTAAAGCTTCTGCCGTGAATGAAATCTGAAATAAGTTTGCATAAATATTTTGGTATATTTGCATCAAGAAGTTTAAATACTAGACCATTATGCCAAACGGTGTCAAACGCTTTTTCGATATCCAACAATATTAGACCCGTTGAACGTTTATTGTTTTTATTGCTGATTATTTGATTTTTAATTCTGTTTATTTGGTGAGTAGTGCTATGACCTTTTTTAAATCCAAATTGTTCTTTAGCAACAATAGAATTGGTCGTTACAAATTCACTAAGACGAGAATGTAGTATTTTTTCAAATATTTTACCTAAGTTACTTAATAAACTAATAGGTCTGTAGCTGTTTGGGTTATTTTTTGGCTTGCTAGGTTTGTTAATAGCTATAACCTTAGCATTTTTGAAATGGTTAGGGAAATAGTTGAGTTTGATGCAGCTGTTAAATATTATAGCCAGTAATTTTAGAGCTTTGAGTGGTAGTTTCTTTAAGAGCAGGTTGGGAACATTGTCAAAACCAGGAGATTTTGAGGGTTTTATTGATGAGACAATATTCATTACTTCCTCTAGAGATGTATAAATTGCTGACTCAGAACTGGGATTTTCCTTCTCAAAATTATTTACTGTTGTATTTGTTACTATATCCGCTGAGTGGTTGTAATTCGAAGTGAGGTTATTTGCTTTGACAAATGTATTTGCCAGGACTTCAGCCTTGTCCTTATCAGATGTTATCCTTGTATTTCCAAGCTCAAGGTGAGAGATTTGATGATTTCCTTTTCCTCGCAAGTTCCTGCTTATTCTCCAAAATGATTTATCACCTGGTTTTAAATTGGATAATAATTGACACCATTTCTTATTGCGTTCCGAATGAATACATTTATCAATCATGTTACTTAGAAACTTAGTACATTGATTATAAAAAGTTTGCTCGGCTATATTTGAAGATCGTTGGCTTTTTCTTTTAAAGCTTCGTCTTAGTTTAATATATTTCACAGTACTTTCTGGTAATGTGAAATTATTTTGTTGAGTTATTTTAGGTGTAGACGCATCCCTTGCTTCAAAAACTACATTTATAAATTTTTGTATTTCCTGGTCAATTACTGCCTTGGTATTGTATATACCCGAATTTAACGTGATTTTATTTTCTAAAAAATTCATATAAATGTTCCAGTTGGTTGCACTATAATCATAATAGTTGAGGTCAACCTGCGAGGCCACTGATCTTTTAAGTGTACACATAATGGGGCGATGGTCTGATGGTATTTCGTAATCCATTGTCTTTACGTCTATATTTAAAGCGGTATTGCTTAAAATAATATCGACTGTGGATGCTTCGCGATTGTGTTGATGGGGGAATAGGGTTGGACTATTAGGATAGTGTATAAAAAAATTGCTTGATTGCTGTAGATTATTCAGTGCGATTCCTGCAGTATTATTTGAACGGCAATTCCAAGTGCAATGTTTGGCATTTAGGTCACCAAAAACTATGTATTCTTTGGTGGAAGGTGTTAGGTTCAAGATATCAGCACAGAAGTTATGGGTATATCTTGGTGAATATAACGAAGATACAACAATAGGTCTATTATTTATAATAACTTCAATTGAGATGTTTTCGATTGATGAAGTGTTTGATATAAAGAGGTTTTTATGAGCGACAGATTTATGAATTAACAGAGCTACTCCTCCTCCTCTTGCATCTGTTCTGTCACTTCTATATAAATAATAATTTTTAAAATAGGGTCTATGATTTTCTGAAAAAAATGTTTCATTCAAAGACGCTATTTTAATATTTTCTCTTTCAATTAGTATTTCAAATTGTTTTAATTTAGAAAAGTTTGAAATGCCATTAGCATTCAAGTGAAGCATATTGAATTCGTTTAAAATATTAGTATAATCCATGGGCGTATTTTACCATTGACATTACAACTTTGATTTGTTGTACTTTTGAAGTGCAC
Source organism: Cordilura impudica (assembly GCA_963682025.1). Taxonomy (NCBI): domain Eukaryota; kingdom Metazoa; phylum Arthropoda; class Insecta; order Diptera; family Scathophagidae; genus Cordilura; species Cordilura impudica. The sequence continues at coordinate 181,871,822 of OY821518.1, forward strand.
CTATGCAAATCATCCATAGCTGTAGTGAAAATATCAAAAAGCTCATCAATGCTAAATAAATCGTTGTTTGTTTTCAGCTGATTAGCATATGTAGCTTTGCTGTTATTATTGATGTTATTGTTACAATTTGTGTTGTTGTTTCTTAAGTTAGGAAAATCTCCCACATTAAATTGAAATGAGTTATTTTGTTGTTGTCTGCTTTTATTCGGACTTTTAGAAGTAACTCTTGTTCTAGTTTCCAAATAGAGAGAACGTAACGGACAGTTGATATCGTTTGCAGAGTGATCAGTTCTTTCTTTTCCTTGTTTTTTGCAATTAAAGCATGTAAAAACAGCTGGTCTTTTTTCATTTGTGTCACACACGGTACATTTATTGCCCAATGAATAAATCGAGTTTAATTTATTTATTCAAGTTATTTTATTTTTAATTAATATATATATAGCACAAAAGGTTTTTAATAAAATAACATTAATACGACCGACTTGCTTGCTTGTTCGAACGCTACTCTAATTAGAGTTTTTTTTTATTCACATGTGTGAGTGATCAAAAGAAAGAAGACAATAAGAATATTGCACAGTGTTGCATTTTCGAATACACTGTGACAGCTCGGCCAATGCTGACCCTTAATCGTCCTCGATTTCGTCGGATAGATCGTCAGGGTTTTCATCAAGGGTTGGATAACTGCTGCACCACGGCTTGATCTTTTCGGCTGAGTATACTGAAGAAAACTTACGGCTTGTGATTTGGATACCTGGGACATCTTCTATTAAATAACGATCGTTTCCCAGAACTTTAGCAATGACATAGGGACCTCTGAATTTCGGCTCAAGTTTTCGAGAGTCGCCTGTGGCGGGTGCCTCATTTTCAATTACGACGATGTCGTTTACGGTGTATTGTCTTGGTGTAGCGTGTTTGGAGTTAAAACGTTTTTCCCACTTTTCACGCTCTTTACGAATATTCTCAACAGCCAGGTTACGTTTTTCGGCTATCGGTAGTGAAGTATCAAGGTTGTCATCATGGATGGCGGCTACCAAATGGTTTTCCACGATATCACGAAGTTTGAAGTCAAACACGAGTTCATTGGGTGTAAAGCCTGATGTCGAGTTCCTTTGGGAGTTTACGGCCCATTGGAGCTCGCGTAAAGTAAGATCCCAATCCTTTGGATTTTCAACGGTTGTACGGATGTATGTTAAAATTGTCTGGTTAGCACGTTCAACTTGTCCGTTGGCCCTTGGGGTGCGGACGGCGGTTTTAATATGTTTCAGAGAATTACGTTTACAAAAGTCCTCAAAAGACTGAGAGGTGTAAGCAGTACCTCTGTCGCTGACGATGAATTTCGGAAGACCAAAGTAAGAGGTTATCTCATTAAGTGCGTTGATAACGGGAGCGGTTTTTGTAGTTCGTACGGCCTTGACTATTAAATACTTGCTAAATGGATCGGATATAGCGAGAACATAGCATTGTCCTCTCTTACTCCTAGTAAAAGGACCAAGGTGATCGATGTGCACGGTTTGAAACGGGATCGGTTCTATTTCACTATAGTGTAAACGGGCTTCGGACTTACCACTACGGTTTTTGTTGTAACAGCAAGTTATACAGCTAGCGATGTACTCTTTAGTATATTTTCTAATTTTCGGAAACCAAAATTTTTGTTGTATTCGTTGAATAGTCTTGTCCAACCCAAAATGACCCATGTCGTCGTGAGAGTATTTTACGATTCTCCATCTAATGTCTTTTGGAATTACAAGCTTAAGACCTTCTTTGTCCTTATAGTATAATCGGTGATTACGTAAACAGTATTCGGATCTGATTTGTTTTTCCTGATCGGATTTTAAATCTCCTTTCAGTACCGCAATTAGATTTAGAAGTTTCTCATCCCTTAACTGCATTGTAACGACCCAGTCATCCACCCCAGCTGTGACCTTCATAATAAATCCGGCTGGTTCTATTTCGGTTGGGGGTTTATCGGGGGCACGGCTTAAAGCGTCCACGTGAGCCATTCGACTCCCCTCCCGATGAACCAAAGTAAAGTCAAACTCTTGGATTCGCATCCACCATCTAGCTATTTTCGGTTTCAGCTCTTTGTTGGCTTTTACCTTGGCAACAGCCGAACAATCAGTTACCAATCGGAATTGTTTACCCAACAAATAAATTCTAAAACGATCAAGCACCTCAACTACGGCAAGAGCTTCGAGCTCATAACTATGATAACGGCTTTCGGCGTCGGTACAGTGGCGACTATAATAAAACACGGGTTTCCACTGTTTACCATCAACGGATTGTAACAAAATACCAGCGAGGCCCAAACTACTAGCATCGGTGTGTACTTCATGGTGAGCCTTACTGTCATACAGTGCCAGAACCGGTTGTTGAGTAAGAAGTTCTACAAGTTTCCCGAAAGATTTCTGTTGTTCTGGGCCCCAAACAAAGACATTTTCATTTTTACGTAGTAGCATCGTGATTGGTTTAGATATTAATGAATAGTGTTGAACGAATTTTCTAAAAAACCCAGTTAAACCCAAGAATCTTCTTACCTCGGTTATGTTGGTCGGTAGACGGAAATTTTTAATGGCACTTATCTTATCATCACCTGGTCGAATACCATTTTCATCGATTATGTGTCCCAGATGGGAAATTCTAGTTGCCAGAAAATTACATTTGTCAAATCGAAGCGTAAGACCACTTTCGGCCAAAATCTTAAGAAATCTATCCAGACGTGATAGACCTTCTTCAATTGTCTTACTAGGGATTACGATATCGTCTAAATAAGCCAAAATCTGACCAGGCTCCATTTTCGAAATCAGCTTGTTCATGACGGACTGAAAAACAGCTGGGGCATTCACGAGCCCGAACGGCATACGATTGTATTCGAAGTGACCATCATGAGTAACAAAAGCGGTAAATTTCTTAGAACTTTCTTCGACCTCAATTTGATGATATCCCATGCGTAGATCTAATGTTGTAAAATATCGGTTGTCAGCAAGTTGTGCGAATTGCTCATCCAAAATTGGCATTGGGTACGGTGTTTTACAGGTTATCGAATTCAGTTGACGGTAGTCAACACACATGCGATGTTCGCCATTACTTTTGTTGACCAAAACAACAGGTGATGCGAAGGTTGAATCAGACGGACGGATTATGTCATGTTGTAGCAAATCATTGGTGATGTTTGTTAAAACAGTACGTTTTGCGAATGGGACACGGTACGGTTTCATTTGAACGGGCGTGTCAGACGTAAGTTGAATCTGCAACTTCGCAACGTTACATTTGCCAAGGTCTGATGTGTTCTCGGCAAAACAACTATGATGTTCCAACAGCAATGATTTCAATTTGTCAATTTCAGGGGGTATAAGTTCATTGTAGGTTTGTATTTTATCAATCTTCTCTAAACGACAGTCCTCCCCTTCAATAATTAAACGTTTACCCTTACCACACAAAACGTCTCTGCCCAGAAGGACATTTTCGTTGATGAATGCGTCCTCGACGACCAGTAAATCAACTTCCAAAGAACTGTCGTCAATCATTAACGATACGTGTACTTTACCAGTACATTCGTATTGACCACCACCGAAACCTTCTAACAAAATACCAGCACTATCAACATTACCGACTGTAGGGGCATACGATTTACGGATTAACGACCGATTACTACCCGGATCTACAAATGAATCAGTTTCATGTCCATTGACACTTACCCTCTTAACGATGACATCATTTTCGGCAGTTGTTGAAATTGGTGTTGAACGACCGTCGATTCGGTTTACGGTTGTTTTAGGTTTTGGTTCGCCGGGACACTTTTCGGTAGTGTGTGAAGTACGGTTACATTTGGCACATCGTGGTTTTCGTGATGGTTCAGGGCACTTGACTGAATAGTGTCCGAACTTAAAACAATTGTAACATTTCACGGCGGCTTGAGTACTACTTTTCTTATCTGACGTTTTCTTGTCTGCTGGAGACGAAGAAACAAACGATGGAACAACTTTCCGTTGTGGATTGTCGCTTACCTTGATTTCGTTAAAGCTGCAGTAATTTATTATATCCGTCAGAAGATCGTTACACTTTAAATACTTGTTGGAAATCTTCTTCTTAAGATCCGGGTCGTTTATACCATTTATTATGTGGCGTATTGTGGCAGACTCATCAAGCCCTGCCTTCGAACCTATAGCAACCATTTTATAAAAATAGTTGGTTGGTGTCTCGCTGTAGAGGCGGCGAGTGTTTGCCATTTTTACATGGACCTCAGCAACATTCATGTTGTCGGGAAAGTCTTCTATGAGTTTTTCACAAAAATCAGCCCATGTCGTGAATACCTCCTCGACTCCGTCAACCCAAATTTTCGCTGGGCCTTCCAACTTTTGTTGAACGGCCACTAGCACATTTCCCTCGGTCCATTTGTACGCAACTCTGAGCTTATCGGCTCGTTTAACAAACTGGCGCGCGTTTAAAGACGTTTCTAACGATGGGTTGAAAGTTGGTAACAGGCCAACTATTTCACGAACGTTGTCGTATGGGTTAATCGGGATGTAACGGCTTTGCGGTACGGAAGGTTGTGCGATGAAAGACCTTCCGTCCTGATTAATCTGCGTTGCAAAAACACCATTCGATGCATTATATGGCGGTGGCCCATATACACTTGTCGGCGGGTTAAACGTTGGTGCTGCATGAGCACTTGTCGGGTTACCATACGTTGGTGTCATGTAATTATTTATCGGCTGATAATACGGCGGATTATACGATGGTGCCATATAAGCACTTGTTGTCGGATTAAACGTTGGTGCCATATAAGCACTTGTTGTCGGATTAAACGTTGGTGCCATATAAGCACTTGTTGTCGGATTAAACGTTGGTGCCATATAAGCACTTGTTAGCGTATTATACGATGGTGCTGCTTGAGCACTTGTCAGGTTTTGATGCGGTTGTTGATAATGTGTTGAGCAACGGGAGTACGTTGGATGATTAACGTTTGTATAAATCGATGAAATTGATGCATTTGGTGCGGATGGAATCGAAAAAGTCACTGTTGGACGTAAATTTTCACTTGACGTTTGTGCTCTTAACGGAGTGGTACGTGAAGGAGATGTGTTTGTATACGTGGTTTGTGTTTGCGAAATGATTTCCTCATTTGTCGACACAACGGGTGATGGCGAAACTAGATTACGAGGGTCCACCGGTGACGAAACAACTGGCGGGCAGAACCCATTATTTAGCATTTCGGAGAGTGATTTTTCCAACGATTTCACCCTTTGCAATAATTCGGATCCGTCAGTCATACTAGTGAATTCCTCGTCGCTGTAATGTTCCTCAAGTCGCTGAATCAATACGTCCTTATTACCCGATTGTGGCAAACCAGCGTCTTTACATCTCTTTTTTAATTCATTTAATTTTAATTTATTAAAATTTCGGCTCGTACTCATATTGAAGTTTTTTTTTCTCGTTCTTCTTTTATTTTTCTTTCCTTTTCTTTTTCCTCAGAGAAAAAATTTTTACTATCCGTTAAAAATTCAAAAAGACGTCGACTGCGTATTCTGCTTTCTTTTTGCTTGCTGCAACACGCTTGAGGCAACCACCAACAACACTCACTCAACTTTCGATGCATCAACTAGCAACTAACAACAAGCACAACCACATCAACTTGTTGAACGGAGATTCCAATGATGAAATTCAAATCACGGGCGGCAATGATTACATGAGAATTACCACGGAACACGACGGAGTAAAACTTTAAATCAAAAATATCGGAAATGATTTTACGGAAAGTTTTACTATACGATTTTCTTTTACGGCAATTATACGGAGTAAAAGTTTTCATACATTTCCCGAAATGTGTTTCTTAAATTTTTCTCGTGGCGTCGCAAGTCGATCCCACTTCTGAAAAATGTCACACACGGTACATTTATTGCCCAATGAATAAATCGAGTTTAATTTATTTATTCAAGTTATTTTATTTTTAATTAATATATATATAGCACAAAAGGTTTTTAATAAAATAACATTAATACGACCGACTTGCTTGCTTGTTCGAACGCTACTCTAATTAGAGTTTTTTTTTATTCACATGTGTGAGTGATCAAAAGAAAGAAGACAATAAGAATATTGCACAGTGTTGCATTTTCGAATACACTGTGACATTTGTGTTAAACGGACACACACTTGTATGATGTTGTTCTGCACATATCATACACGCAGCACTTCGATGGCAATGTTCGCCGCCGTGGCCATACATCAAGCAGTTCCAGCATTGAGTTGGCTTGTTCTTGGATGTCGATTTATATTTTTTCCAAGAAATTATAATATTAGAAATTGTTCGTACATTTTTTAAAGCAGTTGGATTAAAATTTTTACGAACAAATTGAACTTTATAAACTGCATTATTGTTTGAACTGAATTTGGTGGTTATTTCAGTTACGGAAGAGGTTATGCGGGGTAAACCGTGTAAAAAGGTGGTGTATAACCTATTTTCTTTGGAGCCATAAGAATGAAACTCCATCTTATTCTCTTTAAGTATTTGCTTGTAGCATTCGTACATTTTATTACTAGGAGCAAAAATTTTGGTACCAATTGAAGTACGTTTGAAAATGCAATCCTTACCAAGCAGCTTTTGTATTTCTGTAAATGAAGCGTTAGCTTCTACAACAATGGGTGGAGGTTTGTGTTCCTTAACATCGTTAATATTTGATACGGGAGTTACGTCCATATCATTAAGGCCAGCAAGCAGGCTAAATCTGTTGCTTGAAGTTGACGCCATGTTCGGGTTAACAAAACCCGGAGGAAGTTTTGTCATCTTCTTATTCACAAGCTTTCTTTTTGATGAAGATTTGGCCCCTCGGGCCATCGCAAAATTTTTATTCCTGTTTTAAAGCTGGATTGTCTACCACGTGAGTTCAAATGAGATCAAGAATATGCAATTGCAAAAACAAAAATAAACACTTGTTTTTAATTTTAAATAGTTGTACTCTAAGCGCTTTGATTTTTTACACAACCGTTCGTAAAGAGAGTTAGATTCGAACTGTCTAATTGAGAAGTACAATTCATCATTACGCTGTATTATAATCAGTGTTGCCGTTTTGGTTATATTTAACCAAAATTGGTTATTTTTTTTTTCAATGTGGAGATGGTGACTTTTTTTTCAATTTGGTAACTTTTTTAGCAATGAAAGGAATGAATATTTTTTCTGTATTTTATGTGATAAACTTTTTGAATTCATAAATTTTTTCAGTTTATGAATTAGAAAATACAAAACAATTAGCTTTGATATTTATTGCTTCTCTCGCTATGTTCACGCAAGGTAAAAGTATGTAGTTCGTTTTACTAAATAATCAACTTTAGGATACCAAAATATACATCACTGTTAAATTGGCGCAACATTGTATAAAAAAAAATTGTCTGAATTGAAAAATTTGTAAGAAAGCTAAGTTTGTGGTAAAAAACACACAAAAAACATAAAATTTAATAAATAGGCAATCGGCAATGGACAAGTAAGTATTTGCGTTTTGAAATGTTTGAATATATTTAAAGTCAATTATATTTTTTAAACTCATTTTAGGTTTTTACTGAAAAATACTGCAACCAATGCAAATAATTAAACAGAGGAATTATCATCTGAAAGCGACAATGAAAGCAGGTAAAAACTTAATCGTTTAATTTGTCATACATTTTTGCTCTATAAAATATATTTTCCATACAGTAAAAATAAAAACAATCCCAAAAGAAACTTTCGGACTGCATGGCTGAATGAATTTCCTTGGCTACTAAATAAAGATGGTAATGGGTATTGTATAGCTTGTGAAAAGAAATTGTCCAATCACGTAAGCTATTTAAAAAAATATGCGAAAATCCGAACTCATATACAAAATGTGGAAAGGAAAAAAAACCAAATCAAAATAAATTCTTTTGTAAGTGCAGAAAAAGGAAATCTTGCTAAACAAGTATACCAAGCCGAACTAGCACTTGTAATGTGGAGTGTTGTCCTGACTCTAAAATTGCAGGGAATATTAAATGTGGCAGAACAAAAGCAACACAGCTAGCAGAGACTTTGGGGAATAAAGCCAAAAATGATATTATATCTAAATTGAAAAACACAACATTCTCTTTGATCGTAGATGAAACCACAGATGTATCGACCAAAAAGTCGCTAGTCTTAGTTGTTCGATACATGGACAAATTGTCACGAAACATTTATGACAGGTTTTTAAGTCTTATAGAGGTTGTAAGCTCGGATGCCAAATCACTTTACGACATCATAAAAACCTTTTTTAAAGAACATGGTATTCCTCTAGAAAACATTATTGGGTTAGCAACTGATGGTGCCAACGTTATGGCTGGAGAAGCTAATGGGTTGCAAGCTAAATTTAAAAACGATATAGATATATTTTATATTAAATGTACTTACCACTCACTACATTTATGTTCTGCTTATGCTTGTAAGAAGCTTCCTGCACAAATTGAAATTCTTTGTAGAAACATTTATAACTTTTTTTCGCATAGTTCGAAACGTATTCTTGAATTCAAAGAATTTCAAGATTATTGCAGTGTAGAACCACATAAAATATTAGGTATTTCTGTAACCCGGTGGCTGGCACTAGAAAATGTAATTAATCGTATAATTGAGCAGTGGACTGCCTTGCAGTTATATTTTATATCGTTCCACTTCGAAGTAAATGGTATAAAAGCTTGTGAAATGGGTGAACTGATGGGCGACGCTGGCTTTAAAGTGTATTTTTTATTCCTCTCATATATTCTTAATATAGTTAATAACTTAAATAAAGAATTTCAATCGGAAAAGGTGCGTCTTCCATACGTCTATAGCCAATTGGAATTAAATTTCAAATTAATTTTAAGTAATTTTACCAAAAGCAGTTATGTTAAAAGTTTAGTTTCTTTGGAAACAGTAAATTTATTCGATGAAAGGAATTACTTAAATGTGGAAAATATTTTTATTGGCCGCAAAGCTGAACTATATATGCAGGAATGTAACTTGTCCAACTTAAAGAAATATGAAATTAAAAAAAATATACAATCTTTTTATATCGAACTTTTAAAAGAAATTTCAAAACGTTTTGACTTTTCAAGAAAAGATTTAAAACATATTTCCATTATAACACCAAATCAAGTTTTAAATAATTTAGAAATAGCTTTGGAGCCTTTATTGTCATCATTCCCGAACTTTACAGGCGATAATGAAGAAAAAATTTTAACCCAATGGAAACTATTAAGATTTTCTAGCATATCAGAATTAAATAGTGATATGGATATAGTTGAATTTTGGGATAAAGTATCCAAATACAAAAATGGAATGGGTGAGAAATGTTTTGAAGATCTAATTTATTTTGTTCAAAATTTACTAACATTGCCACATAGTTCAGCTGCTGCCGAAAGGAAATTTTCAGAACTTAATTTAATAAAAACCAAGTTTCGAAATAAACTTGATTTTAAAACTATTAATAATATAATGCAATCAAAAGAATTGTGCAAAAACCAAATAAATTCCCACCATGTGTGGTCTGCAAAAGGGACGTTTTAGCTTTATCGATTTTTTTTTTCTTAAACAATACAGTGATGAATGTTACCTGTAACTAATTTGTTAATCTCCATTTGTAATAAAATTACATTGAAGATTTTTAGTTATTAAGTATTTAATATGTAAAAGAATTACATTACACTATGTGTGGTCTGCAAAACGGACGTTTTAGCTTTATTGATTTTTTTTTCTTAAATAATACAGTGATGAATGTTACCTGTAACTTATTTGTTGATCTCCTCTTGTAATAAAATTACATGAAAGACTATTAGTAATTAAGTATTTGATATGTAAAAGAATTACATTTTTGTTTTGTTTTTTGTTAACTCTGAAGTACAAATTTTGTTAATTATGAAATCCAAATGATAAATATGGTAATATAATTAAATAAAAACATAAAAAAATTTTGGTTATTTTTTTCTCATTTGGTTACTTTTAAAAAAAATTTTGGTTACAAAAAATTTTTTGTCGTGGCAACACTGATTATAATACTATTTTCTTATTTTACTGGTAGCTAGTAAACAAAGTGATCGTATCATTGTGAAAGAAATAGAATTGAAATTGTGTGCAGATTTATTTTACTTAAAAAACCTGTTTCTACAGATATTGAATAAAATCCCAGTAAGCATTTTATGCAATAAATGATCATGTAGAGTCTTTTTGACTCACATGTGCTATTAAAACAGTCATAAATGCGCCCTTTTGCTGATCACAAAATATTCCTTTGTTGGGATTAAATATTACCTTACCCGCAAATCTTCTTGAGAGTCCTTTTTATCCGCTTTTCTGATCAGTTTCGACTCATTTTTGAGTCGTATTTAATGTCATTTTTCTATAAATCACTTTTTAAGAGAAAGCTAAAATAATTTTCTAGTCCAGTGATTAATCAGTTTTTAATCATCAAAAGTGCTCGAAGAAGACACAGTAAGGTAATTTTTGTTAAAACAATATTCGAAATTATGACTGGGATATCGTACATTTTTGTTAACACACACACATATACATAGCAGCACCAGTAAACCGAACTCTAATCGGCTTCTTATATGTATTCAGCCAAACAAAAACGAAAATACTCACCAAAGAGACTACAGCAATTTCATTCAGTCTTCTGGAAGCTTTTAAACAAAGCAAGTCTATGTCGCGTTTTGTGAAGTTTTTGCATTGTTTTTTAATAGGTACTAGTGATGCCAGGAGATTTTTTCAGAAATCTCTACGCTTATGAAAAAAATTCCCTTTTTTCCCTACACCCACTTTTTTCCCCTACACTACTTTTTTTTAAATTTATTTTTAATTTGTACATTTTCAATTTCAATTATGTAAAAATAACATAAAAACGAAGAAAAAAATATAAAAAACAAGATAAAGCCGATTGCCAAAAAATATTATTGTATTAAAAAAATGCCAAAATACATTAAACCGGGTAAAAGAACAGATAACCAATATATTAGAAGAGTTTAAATTTATATCATCTGAAACAGAAAAAAATCAAATCCAATGGAGTTATATCACAGAACAAAATTAGGATACAACAATGAATACAACCTCTTTATGGATTGAAGTTAACAAAAATTCTATTGGCGAAAATCCATTTAAGGAGTTATCCATATTTGTACTGTCTTTATTAGTTTTGTCTTTCTCAAATGCCGAAGTTGAACGTTTGTTTAGTTTAATGGCTTTAGTTAAAAGCAAACTTCGAACAGAATAAAATCCGAGTTGTTATGTTCTGTAATACGTACAAAAGAAGGTTTGAAATTGAAAAATCGGTGCTGTCACACTTACAATATACCGAGCGATGTCGTTGATAAAAGTCGATCGTCAGAAAAATATCAGAGCCAAGAAGAACTTGAAATTGAAGACATCACAGAAATATTAGATTCCATAAACCAATTATTGTGATATAATCGTATCTTTTGATAATGTAATTTCTGTTATATTTTAAATAAAAAAAAAATTCCTCTAAAATTAAAAATATTTAATTTAAATTTAAAATAAACTCAATTTGATGTTAAAAAAATTTCAGATGAAATCCAAAATAATTTTAATTAAAATTTAAAAAATATAAATCGAAACTTATGTATGTTTTATATTAATTTTTCGATTTAAAAACCAAAGAATTTATTAATAAGTATTTGATTTTTCAATATAAAGGTAATGAAATTTGAAAAAAAAAAATTTTTGCACTCAAGTACGTTTTAACATCTTTTTTTTTTTTTTGCAATTTAGCATCTATACTGTTGGTTTTAAAAGATTTTTTATAACAGTGGTTATAAGCATGTATACTTAGATCTGATATATCGCATTTTAATATATTTTCACAAGCCTTGCATCTGCGTTTATAGTCGTCACCTCTGACCTGTTCCAGCCATCCATTAGCTTCTCGTCTCTCAACTAACTGAAGCAAAATCTTTATTTTCTGTATTTCTTTGATGTGTTTTCAGCATCATCGAAAAACGAATCGGACATTTTTCTAAAATTAATTATGTTTCTAAAATTAATTATGTTCAAATTTATAATATTTTAATGTAACAGCTCGAATCTAACTCTCTTTACGAACGGTTGTGTAAAAAATCAAAGCGCTTAGAGTACAACTATTAAAATTAAAAACAAGTGTATATTTTTGTTTTTGCAATTGCCTATTCTTGACCTCATTTGAACTCACGTGGTAGACAATCCAGCTTAAAACAGGAATAAAAATTTTGCGATGGCCCGAGGGGCCAAATCTTCATCAAAAAGAAAACTTGTGAATAAGATGACAAAACTACCTCCGGGTTTTGTTAACCCGAACATGGTGTCAACTTCAAGCAACAGATTTAGCCTGCTTGCTGGCCTCAATGATATGGACGTAACTCCCGTATCAAATATTAACGATGTTAAGGAACACAAACCTCCACCCATTGTTGTAGAAGCTAACGCTTCATTTACAGAAGTACAAAAGCTGCTTGGTAAGGATTGCATTTTCAAACGTACTTCAATTGGTACCAAAATTTTTGCTCCTAATAATAAAATGTACGAATGTTACAAGCAAATACTTAAAGAGAATAAGATGGAGTTTCATTCTTATGGCTCCAAAGAAAATAGGTTATACACCACCTTTTTACACGGTTTACCCCGCATAAGCTCTGAGGAAATCTCCAAGGTGCTAAACAACTACAACCTATCCCCCTCTTCCGTAACTGAAATAGTCACCAAATTCAGTTCAAACAATAATGCAGTTTATAAAGTTTAAAAAATGTACGAAAAATTACTAATATTATAATTTCTTGGAAAAAATACAAATCGAAATCCAAGAACAAACCAACTCAATGCTGGAACTGCTTGATGTATGGCTATGGCGGTGAACATTTCCATCGAAGTGCTGCATGTATGATATGTGCAAAACAATATCATACAAGTGTGTGTCCGTTTAACACAAATGAAAAAGGCCAGCTGTTTTTACATGTTTCAATTGCAAAAAACAAGGAAAAAAGAGAACTGATCACTCTGCAAACGATATCAACTGTCCGTTACGTTCTCTCTATTTGGAAACTAGAACAAGAGTTACTTCTAAAAGTCCGAATAAAAGCAGACAACTACAAAATAACTCATTTCAATTTAATGTGGGAGATTTTCCTAATTTAAGAAACAACAACACAAATTGTAACAATAACATCAATAATAACAGCAAAGCTACATATGCTAATCAGCTGAAAACAAACAACGATTTATTTAGCATTGATGAGCTTTTTGATATTTTCACTACAGCTATGGATGATTGCATAGGTGCACTTCACAAGTACAACAAATCAAAGTTGTAATGTCAATGGTAAAATACGCCCATGGATTATACTAATAATTTAAACGAATTCAAAATGCTTCACTTGAATGCTAATGCATTTCAAACTTTTCTAAATTAAAACAATTTGAAATACTAATTGAAAGAGAAAATATTAAAATAGCGTCTTTGAATGAAACATTTTTTTCAGAAAATCATAGACCCTTTTTTTTAAATTATTATTTATATAGAAGTGACAGAACAGATGCTAGAGGACGAGGAGTAGCTCTGTTAATTCATAAATCTGTCGCTCATAAAAACCTCTTTATATCAAACACTTCATCAATCGAAAACATCTCAATTGAAGTTATTATAAATAATAGACCCATTGTTGTATCTTCGTTATATTCACCAAGATATACCCATAACTTCTGTGCTGACATCTTGAACCTAACACCTTCCACCAAAGAATACATAGTTTTTGGTGACCTAAATGCCAAGCATTGCTCTTGGAATTGCCGTTCAAATAATACTGCAGGAATAGCACTCAACAATCTACAGCAATCAAGCAATTTTTTTATACACTATCCTAATAGTCCAACCCTATTTAAATATAGACGTAAAGACAATGGATTACGAAATACCATCAGACCATCGCACCATTATGTGTACACTTAAAATATCAGTGGCCTCGCAGGTTGACCTCAACTATTATGATTATAGTGCAACCAACTGGAACATTTATATGAATTTTTTAGAAAATAAAATCACGTTAAATTCGGATATATACAATACCAAGGTAGTAATTGATCAGGAAATACAAAAATTTATAAATGTAGTCTTCGAAGCAAGGGAAGCGTCTACACCTAAAATAACCCAACAAAATAATTACACATTACCAGAAAGTACTGTGAAATATATTAAACTAAGAAGAAGCTTTAAAAGAAAAAGCCAACGATCTTCAAATATAGCTGAGCAAACTTTTTATAATCAATGTACAAGTTTCTAAGTAACATGATTGATAAAAGTATTAATTCGGAACGCAATAAGAAATGGTTTCAATTATTATCCAATTTAAAACCAGGTGATAAATCATTTTGGAGAATAAGCAGAAACTTGCGAGGAAAAGGAAAAAATCAAATCTCTCACCTTGAGGTTGGAAATACAAGGATAACATCTGATAAGGACAAGGCTGAAGTCCTGGCAAATACATTTGTAAAAGCAAATAACCTCACTTCGAATTACAACCACTCAGCGGATATAGTAATAAATACAACAGTAAATAATTTTAAGAAGCAAAATCCCAGTTCTGAGTCAGCAATTTATACATCTCTAGAAGAAGTAATGAATATTGTCTCATTAATAAAACCCTCAAAATCTCCTGGTTTTGACAATGTTCCCAACCTGCTCTTAAAGAAACTACCACTAAAAGCTCTAAAATTACTGGTTATAATGTTTAACAGCTGCATTAAACTCAAATATTTCCCAAACCATTTCAAAAACGCTAAGGTTATAGCTATCAACAAATCTAGTAAGCCAAAAAATAACCCAAATAGCTATAGGCCTATTAGTTTATTAAGTAACTTAGGTAAAATATTTGAAAAAATACTACATTCTCGTCTTATACTATGTTCACACGGACAGCAATATTCGCGGTTCGCTCTCTTATTCTCGGTTGGCGAGCGAATCATGATTGAATCTATATGATTCGCCATACAAAATTTTGAGAGCGAATCTACTTGGTTCATTTTGAACCTAGTTGTGAACCTAGAAACATTCAGTGTCATCTCCAATTTTGATAACAAATTATCGCTAGTTTATCTAAACTAGCTGTCAAATACAAAATATAAACAAAGAAAAAAACAAGAAAATGTGTACAAAGAACATAAACAAAGAAAAAACAAGAAATTAATGTGTAAAAAACAATATAAACAAAGAAAAAACAATAAATTAACGTGTACAAAACAATACAAACAAAAAAAAACAAGAAATTAACGTGTACAAAAAAATAAATAGAAACATAAATAGAAGCAAATAAAAGCCATATATTACATAAAGCATATAAATAATTAAAAAAATTTAAAAAAAGAAATAGTGAAACATATTTTGAAGTGCAGAACCCTAAGAACCCTAAGAAAACCCTAAATATTTAAACGAAAAATTTTAATGTAAAATAAAAACAAAACAAAAAAAAGCCGCGCCATATGTTTCAAAAAAAATATATATATAAACGTCAAAATGAAACAAGAACACTCGTCTGAACACCTAGGTTCACAATCATGATTCAGAGAGCGAATCAAGTGGTTCATTTTGCCGTCTGAACATGCTATTAGTGAATTTGTAACGACCAATTCTATTGTTGCTAAAGAACAATTTGGCTTTAAAAAAGGGCATAGTACTACTCACCAAATAAACAGAATTAAAAATCAAATAATCAGCAATAAAAACAATAAACGTTCAACGGGTCTAATATTGTTGGATATCGAAAAAGCGTTTGACACCGTTTGGCATAATGGCCTAGTATTTAAACTTCTTGATGCAAATGTACCAAAATATTTATGCAAACTTATTTCAGATTTCATTCACGGCAGAAGCTTTAAAGTTGCGATTAATAATGAAACATCATCTCCAAAAACCATTACCACAGGGTTACCTCAAGGATCAGTCTTGTCGCCATTGCTTTACTCGATATATACATCCGATTTCAAAGTCCCGAAATATATGAAAATTGCTTACTACGCAGATGATACTGCGTTTATTTCTTCCAACAAACTTACAAGTGCACTCCTGAAGAAAATGGAAAAGGGACTTGTAAATTGCAGTAAATATTTTGACAAATGGAAAATCAAAATTAATCCAAACAAGACCCAAGCAATTATTTTTCCGTTCCACAAATCTCCCAAAAGATTGCCAAGACGTCATCTTCATATTGGAAATAATACCATAAATGTAATTAATCATGTCAAATATCTCGGAGTTGTCTTGGACAAAAAGCTTACGTTTAAACAACATATTATGGCTACGTGCCAAAAAGCTATAAAATCATTTAAAGCATTATGGCCACTTCTAAATAGAAGGTCATTTCTAAACCCCAAAAACAAAAATCTCCTATTCAAAAGTGTTATAAGGCCAATATTAACTTACGCGTGTCCTATTTGGAGCGACTGGCAGCGTCACTGCCACCTAAAATGCTTACAAATTATACAAAACAAATGTCTTAAAATGATAAATAAAAAGCCCTGGAGGTATCCTACAAATCTTCTTCATGAAGAAACAGGTTATGAAACAATTATCGATTTCATAACAAGGATTAACAACAATTATTTTGCCAAAATTGAAAATTCCTCTTACCCACTGATAAGAGAATGTAGAGAAGTAACGTAAAATTAAAAAGAAATCACCAAATTGAAAATTATATGCTTATAGAGGTCTATTATTTCTAATAAACCTTCTTTAAGCATATAAATATTTTCAGATAGTATTTGAATTTATTATATCATATAAAGGTTTTTTCCCTCCCATTTTCCTTTAAAAATCATTAAAAATAAAATAAAAACTATTTAATGTCTTTAGATCCTATATATTATTTGTTGCAATATCTATGTAAAGATAAGATCTCATTTGTAAATATCAAATTTGTTAAAATATGTAAATAAAGGAAGAATATATAATTGAAATTGAAATATTTTAATATAATGCACAAAAAAGTGTTTTATACTTATCATTGTTATTAAAGAAGCCACATATTTACTTCCTTCATATTATAGAGTTATTACCAGACTTAAAAGAGACTTTAAAGTTTAAAATTTAAAAAAATTATGCGATATTTAACAAATACATTCAAAATAGTTTTGACTGAAATTTTTGGCAGTTTTAGTTTTGCCTTGTATCAAAAAATGTTCAGATATTAACTAAAAAAAAAAAAACAATTTGTTAAATATTTTCATCTTAATTATCTTAATTTGTTAAATATTTTCATCTTAATTAATTTAAAGACACAAAGATAGATTTAATACAATAAAAACAAGTAAGAGTTGAAAGTTGATCTATGCGGACTCACAAATGTGCCCTATACTAATAGTTCTGGAAAATTGAAAACGATTGTAAAAAATAAAATGCACTTTTATATTAAAAAATTTAAATTAAAAAGAAAATTACAAAATAAAACATTAACCTGGTTAAACTTAACATTGTTTGTAATTATCTGGATCAGGTTAGTATTTAAAATAGGATAAATCGGGTGTCATTGTGCCAATTTATGACCTAAAATATGTAGACACCTCTATAAAATGCTGAAAATTCGGAGCATTTGTTGTAATAATTCAGTAATAGGTTTATCAAAGTGTTTACATATTCAAATATTTTATATACATTTGTTACAAATAGTGCAAGAAGTCCAGATATTAATGTAAACGTAAAGCCCAGGTGGAGGGTATCAAAGACTCGGCATAGCCGAATTTAACACTCTTGTTCAGATATATGTTGTATTCTATCAATAATAATCAAGATTATCTGTACTTGGCAACTCTACCAGAAATTACATAAAACGCGAACACAGTCTCTACTCAGTTAGGATAACTGAACACAGTTGAAGAAATGACGTAAAATTTCGTGAAATTATGTGTATTTTTCATTAAACTTTAATTTGCTCGTAAAATTTATAGTTATTCCAAAAATAAAGTACTAAATATTTAATTGAAAGTAAGACAAGTTCACAATTTTCCGTTTTATAAAAAGTGTGCAGAGTTTATATTTCGTTGTTAGAATTTTAATGAAAATGATGTATAAGAAGTAAATAAAAGCAACTACCTTTATACCTATTTATATTCATAGGAATATTTTCAAACATTGTATATAAGCAGAAAAAAGCTCCGGAAGCTAAATTATATATAAAATAAACAAATATTAAATCAAATATGGTAAGTTTACAAGATACAAAATAAAGGGAACAAGTCTAGTTTAAGGTGTGTTTACACTTGTGTATTTTCCATACATAATTTAGTTTAACGATCCACACATAATTCCGTGTGTGTGTCAAAATTGGCGTTTTACATACGATTCATAATTTTGGAACAAGTCTACTTTAGGGGCAACTCTCCGATTTTTTTATTTTTTTTTTTGGGGTAGGGGCTTTTGCGGTGATTCCAGGAATATATTTTTTTTTCGTCGGTCGAGCCTATTTTCCGAGTTATGGACCTCCAAAATTTTGACATGGACTTGTATATAACTCTGTTATTTACTATCGAATATATATATCATTTGAAAGGTTATTTCAGTACCTTTCATTTGGTATTTTTAAATTTGAAATCCATTAACCCATTATGAACCTATTTCAAATTTTGTATTTTTCCAATAGAGTTTTTTCTTAAAAACGGGATTATCTCGTAAACAGACATATATCATGTGTGGTTTTACGTTAACTGAATAAAAGCTGGGTCCAGTAGCTTCATTTTGATATATTTTTCGACCTCTTAACCCTTTCAGGACCGGATATATTAGGGATTTTATGTACACTTTTTAGTTTTTGGAAAATATTATTTGTTTTTTGTTCCTTTATTTTTCGTAAAACGAGAAAGTAGAATTTTTTATGTTTGTTGTGTATACATATGTATATATGTTTTTTGAGTGATCTCTTATTAAAAAGTAAAAAGTAAACATTTCGTAAAAGGGAAAATCAATAGTTTTCTTATTTTTATAATTAAGTATTGAAATCTGGCTTCGCATACTAAAGTTTTTCTGCGTGGCGGCCTGCGGCCGCGCTTAAGGGTTTTCTCCTCCAGTAGGACGCGGCAGGTGGCTTCGCTGAATAAAGTTCTCCAGCGTACGTCACAAGAATAAAAAAATTTATTTTCCCGGAAACACTAAAGTAAAGTATTGAAATCTGGCTTCGCATACTAAAGTTTTTCTGCGTGGCGGCCTGCGGCCGCGCTTAAGGGTTTTCTCCTCCAGTAGGACGCGGCAGGTGGCTTCGCTGAATAAAGTTCTCCAGCGTACGTCACAAGAATAAAAAAGTGTCTTTTCCCGGAAACACTAAAGTAAATCGCGCGATTTTTTAAAAAAAAATTTCATATTCTGCAAATATATTTCTAATTGGTTAATTCCCATAAAAAATGATAGTATACCCGGTCCTGAAAGGGTTAAGAGGTCGAAAAATATATGAAAATGAAGGTACTGAACCCAGCTTTTATTCAGTTAACGTAAAACTATACATGAAATATGTCTGTTTACAAGATAATCCCGTTTTTAAGAAAAAACTATTGGAAAAATACAAAATTTGAAATAGGTTCATAATGGGTTAATGGATTTCAAATTTAAAAATACCAAATGAAAGGTACTGAAATAAGCTTTCAAATGATATATATATTGGTGAAATCCGATAGTAAATAGCAGAGTTATATACAAGTCCATGTCAAAATTTGGAGGCCCATAACTTGGAAAATAGGCTCGACCGACGAAAAAGAAATATTTCCATAGAACCGCAATAAAATGTTTTATAAGTGATGAGAATTTGGAACCGATCGGGGAGTTGCCCCTAAACTAGACTTAAGCCATAATTTTTGCGTTCAAACGTACATATGTATTTCCGTATGACATAACCTCTAAATGTAAACAACAGCTGATTTAATTTGTGAATTTACAAAAATTTATTGTTAAAAATAAAGTTATATATTTTATATATTTTTTAATTGTTAATTAATATTAAACAATTAATTTTTCTTTCAATATTTATCCTTATAATTTACTCTGTTTTTCTTTCGCCACAAGCAGTGTTGTATTTTCATATGCTTGTCATGCCAAAACAGAACCTCCGTCAAAATAAACAGTAATTTTTAATCTTTAAATTGTCTAACAAAATTATTATTGACTTACGCTAAAAAGTAATATTGCAGAGTTTACCCCCCAATCTCACATCACACTGAAATTGTAAAATCGTTGTGTACGTATTATCAACGAAAAATTGTTCGAATTAGTCGAATCCATCGCCATTAAATTTTATGCTCACACATCTGACTGCAATCTCATTAAAAATGTTGTCGAAGCGTAAACTTGAAAAAAATTGTATACTTCTCTCTCTTATTTTATTTTAAGTAGAGTTACCGAGTTTATTATACAGGCACATGTTTGAGGGAAAATGTTTACATTTATTATTGTTAGTATTATTTTAATAATATTTATGCTCTATAATTAACAAACTTGCGTTTTTGTATGCGCATTTCAAAAAATAAATCATTATAATAGATTTAACAAGTTAAAACTTTAATTACAATTTTACAGAATCCAGTAAATTTGCATTAAATTTATAACAGGGTAACATTAATCATCGTTAGTGTCTGGCACTACTCGCACGAAAAATTTGGTGCCATTAGTGTGACCACTGCGGAAAATGTGTGTGTATTAGTAAAAAAATGTGAGTGTATTGAGTTTTTCGAACTTGCAGTGTGATGTGAGATTGGTGGGTAAAACATGAAATCAAATCAATTGGGAAGATTGCACAAATCTCTCGAAAGTGAAAATGCATCAGATTTTACGCGCCAAAAAAAAAAAGTGAACAGTGGTAACACTTATTTAAGGTGCTATTACATGATGGGTTTTTTTTACATATGTACTGTCAAATTTTCCCACAACAAAAGTTGTACACATCGTGTGATACATATGAAACATTGTTTATGTACAATACATGAGGAAAGTCACATGTACATTTTTCAATTAGAACAGGTTCTATTTTTGCATGACAAACAAATGAAAATACAACACTGCTTGTGGCGAAAGAAAAACAGAGTAAATTTTGAAGATTAATATTGAAAGAAAAATAAATTCTTTAGTATTAATTAACAATTAAAAAATTTATAAACATTTTTTAACAAAAAATTTTTGTAAATTCACAAATTAAATCAGCTGTTGTTTACATTTAGAGGTTATGTCATACGGAAATACATACGCACGTGTGATAGCAAAAACTATGAATCGTATGTAAAAGACAGACATGAAGAATTTCATATGGATAAAAAAAGTGACAGTACATACATATGTAAAAAAACACTTCGTGTAATAGCACTTTTACGCTTTTTTTATATTTCGGGGAAGAACCTAAACTTTTTGTGACAAATGTGTACTGATCACGTGTTGTACTTTACTAGAAATCATTTGAAGTTAATTTGTACTAATTAATAATAGCTAAAAAGATGTAAAAGCAAATATTCTCACAATGGAAAGCAACTATCGGTTTATACTCCGAAAATATTTTAGATCAAAAAGAAAAATGTAAATCTTTGCGTGAAATTGTGTGTAGGAACCACTGCACAATAAAAAAAAGTAGTTAATGAATGCGCCAAACACCATCAGGTTAACGAGATCTTCACGCCCAAAGCAGCTTAGTGGTACTGAAGTTAAGAGCTGTAGTAAGAGAAGTGAAGACATATTCAGCCTAAAATGCAGTTAAGTTATCAGAACACATAACGCAGACATCAGGCAAACCAGTAAGTTCGAGTACAGTAAGGAGATCGCTTCACAAAAATGGTCTACATTGAAGGATACCATGCAAGAAACCATACATATCCAAGGCGAATAAGAGCAAGCTAATGAATTTCGATAAAAAGTAGAAAAATTAGGTTCTATCTTTGTGGGAAAGCATATTGTATACAGATAAGAGGAAATTCGAAATTTTCGGCGCGAAAAAGCCTCCAAAAATATGGCGTGCTAAGAATGAAACATGCAAAGAAAAGTGTGTTACCAAAACTGTTATATACAGTGGGGTTCAGTTATGTTTTGGGGCTATATGGCGGGAACAGGTGTTGGTTATTACGTTTTTATTTACTCCACTATGACCCAAATAGATTATTTAGCCATTTTGAAGGACAATGTTGGCCCTAGCGTCGAGAAATAAGGCGTTGCTGGAAATAGGATCTCCCAACAGGACAACGATCTAAAGCTTACATCTAAAACTGTGAAAGAGTGGCTACTGTACCGGACTCCTAAGACACCTGATCGACCGTCGCAGTCCCCGGACCTTAACCCAATCGAGCACCTGTGGGAAAATCTTGACAGAAAAATAGGTCGAAGGGCTTTTTCAAGCAAAGGAAACTTAAAGATGCCTCAAAAGAAAGAATGGAGCATAATCTCCCCTGATATAACAAAAAAAATTGTCGAGTCGCTGCCTAGAAGACTACATAAGGGGCTTGAGGCCAAATGAAAATAAACCAAATATTAAAAAATTTTAAAAGTTTACTTTTTGTATTGAAGTTCTGTTGCCTTTTCTTTTCTGTTTACTTTTTTTTTTACGCGTAAAATTTGGTCATTTCGGTTTGGCATTTATTTCGGTTTTGTAATGCTTCTGTTTAATTTTTTTTATTGAGTTCAGCTATAATTAAATAATTCTTGAATTCCCTATATTTATTTTTTCACACTATGTGTACAAATTGACGTGCTTAAAAAATAAAAACACAAGCAAAACACATAGTGTGAACGCAGCTTTAGTAGCTATACCCCGATTTTTTAATTTTTTTTGGAGGGGATAGGGGCTATTGGTGTGATTTAGGAGAAATAGTTTTTTTTTCGGCCGGACCTATTGTCGGAGTTGTGGACCGACAAACTTTGACCTTGATTTGTACATAACTTTGTTAATTCAGCAATATATATATCATTGGAAAGCTTACTTGAGTGCCTCTCATTTCAAAATTTTAAATCCATTAACCCATTATGAACCTATTGATTTTTTTGTATTTTACAATTTTTTTTCGGAAACGTCCCATTATCTCATAAAATTATAATGTTGGTATTTACACCAACTGTGTGATAGCTGGGTCCACTAGCTTCATTTCGATGTATATTTTGAACTCTTAGCGCTCTTAGGACCGGAGATATTAGGGATTTTACCTATACTTTTTAATTTTTTGTCGCGAAATTAACCCATAACATACTATTATTCTACTCTTATTTATTCGGCCTGTTATGAAAATTTTTGCAAATAAAACATTTTTCCTTTTTGTTGGAATTCTAACATTACTCATTATATTTTTATTTTTCCGCCAGGCACTTTTTTCAGACAATAAAAAAGACACAAATTTCAATTTATCTATTCATCTGTAACATTTTTCTCACTTCCTGCCAGTGACGAGTCTGAACTATTTTCGGAATCCAGTTCTTCCTCCGCAGCTAAATTTTGTAATTCTTCATGATTTGTTGACGGTTTCATGGGATTTAAAAAAAAATTTTTTTTCATAATAGGGATAAGTAAGAGTAGAATAAAAGTATAATATATTATGGGTTGATTTGGGCATAAAAATGTTATTATTATTATTATTATGTTATTTTTTTAATCTTCCGAATAAATTCTAAGACTAAATATTAACATTTGAGCACTAGCGTCTAGGGCTTTCAGCTCTATTTTAAATAAAATTTACAATTAAAATTAAGATTTTATTTGTTTCTTTTAATTACAACTTCTTATTTGCTTTTAAACTCTAAGTTTAGTATGTTTTATGAAGGTGAATATTTTGTTAACGTTGGATATGCTTGGTTCCTTCAGGAAATCAATGGGAGATTTTTTACCGAATATACTTTTATTTGAGAATACCGGGCAGTCATTCAAAATGTGTGTGATGTTTAAGGTACTGGTACATCTATTGCAAGAAGGGGTAGAATTTTTCTTTAGAATCCATTCATGGGAGAAGATGGTATGCCCCAGGCTTAGTCTCGCGAATACTTTTATTTTCTCCTTATCAAGTTCTGTTGGATAGATCGGCATCGTTTTATTTGGGTTTATTAAAGAGTAGTGGTAGTTGTTTATCTGGTTTTCTTTAATTTTAATTTTTACGCAATTTGCAATGTGTCGACAGATATCAATTTTTTCTGATGTTGCGTTGAGGCACATGTGAAGCGTATTTAGCTGCGATGTCAGCTTTTTCGTTGCCCATGATGCCGATATGACTTGGTATCCAATGTATTCTGAACCGGTCTTCGTTGCCGATAATTGCATTTCTAATTTATGATGTCCCAATTATTGTTGAAACAGTTTGTTAAGGCCTTTAGGACTGAGAGGCTGTCTGTATATATAATGGTATTTCTTTTGGCTGTTTTAGTTGCGAGGATAGCTTGATAAATTGCACACGATTCTGCTGTGAAGACTGAAGAAAACTCGCTTGATAAATTGCACACGATTCTGCTGTGAAGACTGAAGAAAACTCGCGTAGTGTACCTACGGCGAGATGTTTGCCTTCTTTGTTGACTACTGGATAAGCTGGAATGTTGCATTCGGATTTGGTGCCGTCGGTATATATAAAACGCCAACCTCTGTTTTTTAGTGCGTTTTTTTGTTCAATTTTTCAATTCAATTAAATATTCTTACTTTATTTACATATTTTAACAAATTTTGATATTTGATATTTAACAAATTTTGATATATGAGATCTTATCTTTACATATAGATATTGCAACAAAAAATACATAGGATCTAAAGATATTAAATAGTTTTTATATTATTTTTAATGATTTTTAAAGGAAAATGGGAGGAAAAAACCTTTATATGATTTAATAAATTCAAATACTATCTGAAAAATATTTATGTGCTTATAGGTGGTTTATTTGAAATAATAGACCTCTATAAGCATATAATTTTCAATTTGGTGATTTCTTTTTAATCTTACGTTATTTCTCTACATTCTTTATCAGTGGGTAAGAGGAATTTTCAATTTTGGCAAAGTAATTGTTATTAATCCTTGTTATGAAATCGATAATTTTTTCATAACCTGTTTCTTCATGAAGAAGATTTGTAGGATACCTCCAGGGCTTTTTATTTATCATTTTCGGACATTTGTTTTGTATAATTTGTAAGCGTTTTAGGTGGCAGTTGGCAGCGTCACTGCAAATAGGACACGCGTATGTTAATATCGGCCTTATAACACTTTTAAAGAGTAGATTTTTGTTTTTGGGGTTTAGAAATGATCTTCTATTTAGTAGTGGCCATAATGTTTTAAATGATTTTATAGCTTTTTGACACGTAGCCATAATATGTTGCTTAAATGTAAGCTTTTTGTCCAAGACAACGCCGAGATATTTGACCTCGTTAAGTACATTTATGGTATTATTTCCAATAAGAAGATGACGTCTTGGCAGGCTTTTGGGAGATTTGTTGAATGGAAAAATTATTGCTTGGGTCTTGTTTGGATTAATTTTGATTTTCCATTTGTGAAAATAGTTACTGCAATTTACAAGTCCTTTTTCCATTTTCTTCAGGAGTGCGCTTGTAAGTTTGTTTGAAGAAATTAACGCAGTATCATCTGCGTAATAAGCAATTTTCATATATTTCGGGACTTTAAAATCGGATGTATATATCGAATAAAGCAATGGCGACAAGACAGATCCTTGAGGTAACCCTGTGGTAATGGTTTTTGGAGATGATGTTTCATTATTAATCGCAACTTTAAAGTTTCTGCCGTGAATGAAATCTGAAATAAGTTTGCATAAATATTTTGGTATATTTGCATCAAGAAGTTTAAATACTAGGCCATTATGCCAAACGGTGTCAAACGCTTTTTCAATATCTAACAATATAAGACCCGTTGAACGTTTATTGTTTTTATTTGTGATTATTTGATTTTTAATTCTGTTTATTTGGTGCGTAGTGCTATGCCCTTTTTTAAATCCAAATTGTTCTTTGGCAACAATAGAATTGGTCGTTACAAATTCACTAAGACGAGAATGTAGTATTTTTTCAAATATTTTACCTAAATTACTTAATAGACTAATAGGTCTGTAGCTGTTTGGGTTATTTTTTGGCTTACTAGGTTTGTTTATGGCTATAACCTTAGCATTTTTGAAATGGTTTGGGAAATAGTTGAGTTTGATGCAGCTGTTAAATATTATAACCAGTAATTTTAGAGCTTTGAGTGGTAGTTTCTTTAAGAGCAGGTTCGGAACATTGTCAACACCAGGAGATTTTGAGGGTTTTATTGATGAGACAATATTCATTACTTCTTCAAGAGATGTATAAATAGCTGATTCAGAACTAGGATTTTCATTTTTAAAATTATTTACTGTTGTATTTATTAATGTATCCGCTGAGTGGTTGTAGTTCGAAGTGGGGTTATTTGCTTGGACAAATGTATTTTCCAGGATTTCAGCCTTGCCCTTATCAGATGATATTTTTGTATTTCCAATTTTAAAGTGAGAGATTTGATTTTTTCCCTTTCCTCGCAAGTTCCTGCTTATTTTCCAGAATGATTTATCACCTGGTTTTAAATTGGATAATAATTGACACCATTTCTTATTGCTCTCCGAATTAATACTTTTATCAATCACGTTACTTAGAAACTTAGTACATTGATTATAAAAAGTTTGCTCGGCTATATTTGAAGATCGTTGGATTTTTCTTTTAAAGCTTCTTCTTAGTTTAATATATTTCACAGTACTTTCTGGTAATAGGTCTGTCTGCGTACATATATTTTGCATCATTTTGTGCAAAATGTTGCAAAATCTTGCAAAATGTTGTCTGCGTACTCCAAATCTCTTGCAGCGCTCTCGCTGCAAGATAATTTTTTGACAGTTGAAAGTTAGAGAACTTGCAAAATGTTGCTGGAAAAATTTCTGCTTGCAAGATTTTGCAACTAGTTTGAACAGCTGTTTTTATTTACTGTTTGAATGAAATAATTTTTGTGAAATGAAAATAAAAATTGAAATTTAACAATGGCAGAGGTAAGTAGTTAGAATTGTGTTGATTTTTAACGTTTATAATAAATATATAATAAATATATAATAAATTATAATAAATTATAATAAACACATACAGTGTGACCGTGATGCAAGTGGATTGGAGATGGCAGAACCGATAGAACCAGCAGAACTTTGTGGGACAAATTGTTTGTTTACACACCGATCAGCTGTTTTCTTGCAAGATTTTACTGGATGCTGTCTGCATACTTTTTGAGATATTTTCAACCGAGAGAGTAAAATTGTTCTTACTCTCCCAAAAAAAGTTACTGAGTATTTGCTACTGGAAAAGTACGCAGACAGACCTAATGTGTAATTATTTTGTTGAGTTATTTTAGGTGTGGACACATCCCTTGCTTCGAAAACTACATTTATAAATTTTTGGATTTCCTGATCAATAACTACTTTGTTATTGTATATATCCGAATATAACGTGATTTTATTGTCTAAAAAATTCATAAAAATGTTCCAGTTGGTTGCACTATAATCATAATAATTGAGGTCAACCTGCAAGGCCATTGATCTTTTAAGTGTACATATAATGGGGCGATGGTCTGATGGTATTTCTTAATCCATTGTTTTTACGTCTATATTTAAAGCGGAATTGCTTAAAATAATATCGACTGTGGATGCTTCGCGATTGTGTTGATGGGGGAATAGGGTTGGACTATTAGGATAGTGAATGAAAAAATTGCTTGATTGCTGTAGGTTGTTGAGTGCAATTCCTGCAGTATTATTTGAACGGCAATTCCAAGAACAATGTTTGGCATTTAGGTCACCAAAAACTATATATTCCTTGGTGGAAGGTGTTAGGTTCAAGATATCAGCACAGAAGTTACGGGTATATCTTGTTGAATATAACGAAGATATAACAATAGGTCTATTATTTATAATAACTTCAATTGAGATGTTTTCGATTGATGAGGTGTTTGATATAAAGAGGTTTTTGTGAGAGACAGATTTATGAATTAACAGAGCTACTCCTCCTCCTCTTGCATCTGTTCTGTCACTTCTAAATAAATAATAATTTTTAAAATAGGGTCTATGATTTTCTGAAAAAAATGTTTCATTCAAAGACGCTATTTTAATATTTTCTCGTTCAATTAGTATCTCAAATTGTTTTAATTTAGAAAAGTTTGCAATGCCATTAGCATTCAAGTGAAGCATTTTGAATTCGTTTAAATTATTAGTATAATCCATGGGCGTATTTTACCATTGACATTACAACTTTGATTTGTTGTACTTTTGAAGTGCACCTATGCAAATCATGTTGTGAAAATATCAAAAAGCTCATCAATGCTAAATAAATCGTTGTTTGTTTTCAGCTGGTTAGCATATGTAGCATTGCTGTTATTATTGATGTTATTGTTACAATTTGTGTTGTTGTTTCTTAAATTAGGGAAATCTCCCACATTAAATTGAAATGAGTTATTTTGTTGTTGTCTGCTTTTATTCGGACTTTTAGAAGTAACTCTTGTTCTAGTTTCCAAATAGAGAGAACGTAACGGACAGAGTGATCAGTTCTCTCTTTTCCTTGTTTTTTGCAATTAAAGCATGTAAAAACAGCTGATCTTTTTTCATTTGTGTTAAACGGACACACACTTGTATGATGTTGTTCTGCACATATCATACACGCAGCACTACGATGACAATGTTCACCGCCATGGCCATACATTAAGCAGTTCCAGCATTGAGTTCGTTTATTTCTGGATCTAGATTTGTATTTTTTCCAGGAAATTATAATATTTTAAATTGTTCTTACGTTTCTTAAGGCAGTTGGGTTAAAATTTTTACGTACAAATTGAACTTTGTAAACTGCATTGTTGTTTGAACTGAATTTGGTGACTATTTCAGCTACGGAAGAAGGGGACAGGTTGTAGTTTTTTTGCTCTGCGGTGATGTCCTCAGTTTTTATGCGGGGTAAACCGTGTAAAAAAGTGGTGTATAACCTATTATCTTTGGAGCCATAAGAGTGAAACTCCAACTTACTCTCTTTAAGAATTTGCTTGTAGCATTCGTACATTTCTTTACTTGGAGCAAAAATTTTAGTACCAATTGAAGTACGTTTGAAAATACATTCTTTACCAAGTAGTTTTTGTATTTCTTTAAATGAGGCGTTAGCTTCAACAACAATAGGTGGAGGTTTGTGTTGTTTAACCTCGTTAATATTTGATACAGGATTTACGTCCATATCATTAAGGCCGGCTAAATCTGTTGCTTGAAGTTGACGCGATGTTCGGGTTAAAACCCGGAGGAAGTTTTGTCATCTTCTTGTTGACAAGGAGCTTTCTTTTTGATGAAGATTTGGCCCCTCGGGCCATCGCTAGATTTTTTATTCCTGTTTTAAGCTGAATTGACTACCACGTGAGTTCAAATGAGATCAAGAATAGGCAATTGCAAAAACAAAAATATACACTTGTTATTAATTTTAAATAGTTGTACGCTAAGCGCTTTAATTATTTACACGACCGTTCGTAAAGAGAACGAAGTGCGTTTTTTTGTTCAGATAAAGTGTTTAAGAACAATTCGTTTGGAGTGGTGTCCTTTTTGAACATGGATAGTGACAAATCGATGCAGCAGTTGTTAAATTTCCAAGGAGGTTTATTTACTGTTTTTTTTTAAATACTGAGGCTAACGCCAGAGCTTC
Organism: Cordilura impudica; assembly: GCA_963682025.1. NCBI lineage: Eukaryota > Metazoa > Arthropoda > Insecta > Diptera > Scathophagidae > Cordilura > Cordilura impudica. The sequence continues at coordinate 181,901,441 of OY821518.1, forward strand.
GGATATCGTAGACTTGATACGCTTAGATCTCTTGGCTAATACGGAAGATTTAATGTCTTTATCTATTATAGAGTTCGTGCTGAAAAAAAGTTTCGTCAAGATTCTGGATTTTATTTCGAATATTCTTTCATCTATGGATGGAAGCCCTGCTTCATGGAGTATGTTGGCTATATGTGTAGTTCTGTACGCGTAGACACAGGATCTAGCAGCTTGATTATAGGTAGGTTTTATAATGTTAAGGGTTGTTTTAGGGCTAGTTCCGTATAGAGGCAGACCGTAGTCAATTTTACTTAATATGATTGGTTTGAGATATGTCAGTGTATTAATATGGACGAAGCTTTTTCTTGACAAATATCGTATTACGTTTACTCTAGAAATGAGAGAGTTTTTGAGATGCAAGCAATGATCCCTCCAGTTGTATTTGTTTGAAAAAATTACTCCAAGTATTTTTAATTTGTTTACATTTTGAATTTCTAAGCCATCCGTTTTGATAATGTGGTTGCTTGAGTCGCAGTTTTGCTTTCTACATATATGTAGGTGCCTACTTTTTTGCAAAGAAATTTTGGATCCAGAGTACTCGGTCCAATTTATTATTTCTCGGAGAATTTTTTCCAGGATATTTGTTGTATCAATGTTGTCCTTTCTTTTGCAGAATATATATAAATCATCTGCGTACAAACAGTGATTCACCAGTCGAGTATTGTTTACAATTTGACTGATTTCGTTAAATGCTATCTGAAACAGCACCACTGAGAGTGGTGATCCCTGAGGGATTCCATTTTTTTGAGGGAAAGTTTTAGAGAGTTGACCGTTGATTTTCATTTTGAAGCGTCCGTGTGTTAGAAAAGATTTGACAAAATTAAACATTTTATGTCCTATTGACCAGGATTTTAAAATTACATGTGAACCAATTCTATCAAATGCTTTTTCAAAGTCTATTGATAGAGCCGTTACATGGTTTCTAGCGTTTGAAATATAATAGTCCATGTGTAGGAGCACATCATCACAACCTTTGTTAGCTTTGAAAGCTAGCTGTTCCTTAGCGATAAGTTTTTTCTTGTCCATAAACCATGCAAGTCTAGTGGCTATTTATTTTTCGATGACTTTAGAAAGAGATGGCAGCAGGGATATTGGGCGATAGTCACCAACAAAATAACGAGAGTGGGTGGGGTATGTTACCACTTATGAGTATTGTGTGAGAGGCTTAATCATTTGATAAGAAATACGATCAAATCCTGGAGATGTCCCCTTAACTTTATTTAGGCAGTTGTCAAGTTCTAACATTGTAATTGATTCCTCCATTTGAGAAGCGTCTTTGTCTAGTCTATTACTAGGGTCTAATATGATTGGTGTGTTACTAGATGAATTAAACATAGGCGGAAAATTGGCATCATTTGCTTATTCAGACCACTCGATTCCAAAGTAGTTTGCGATTTTCAAAGGATCAATTAGTGTTTCGTTCTGTGTGTTTACCGCCTTAATTGCTGTTGCTGAACATTTGGATGTTATTCTGTTTATTTTATTCCATATAACAGAAATGGCAGTATTTCTGTTAATTGTTTTGGTGAAGCTCTCAAAGTTTAAATATTTTGCAAGTTTTAGCTCCTTTCGGAATTTCGCATTTGTTTTTTTTATATGAGAGTATGTTATCCTGTATCGGGTTAGCTTTAAATTCTTGCCATTTTTTCATCTTTTGGTTACGTAGGTTTGATAGGGTTGAATTCCACCATGGTACCGTTTTAATACGGTTTGATTTATTTTTTGTTTGTGGGATGTGCATGTTTGCTGCAGTCCGGATTGATTTGGTTATTGATGTTGCGTTTCTGTTACTAGATGACGTTAGTTGTATACTGGCGATTTCTATTTCCACTTTACGAGAGTACTCTGCCCAGTTGGCTCTGTGGAACAAAAACTTATTTGCTTTAATTGGATAGAGGTTTTGCTCTGACAGTTTGATGAGTATTTTAATCGGAAAATGATCGCTGTTATGTAAGTCGTTGAGGGGTGACCAAGTGCTTATAGAAAGTAGAGGCAACGAGCAGAATGAAATGTCAATATTGGAGAAATTATTATGTGTGGAAGATGAGTGGGGGATCCATCGTTCAATAAACAAAGATCAGCATTTTGAATAATATTTTCCAGTAAAATTCCTCATTTTATTGTTTTTTGTAGATCCCCATATAGTATTCCAACAGTTGAAGTCACCAACAACTAACAATGGGTTGGTAAACGATGATATGATATTTGATAATTCATTAATTGAAATATCTTGGCTGGGGGAATAGAAAAAGATAATACAGTGAATTGAATGTTTGGGTTAATTTCTATAGCTACTAGTTGGTAGTTGGAGTTTACGTGAACTTGTTTATGAGGTATATTAGATTTGATGAATACGCCTTGTTTTTATGCAGTGTTTTGAGTTGAATTGACAAAATAGCTACAGTAATTTTTTGGGGGAATTGGTGTTAAGGTATATGGGCAGTGGGTTTCTTGTAGCGAGATAAAACAGGGGTCCAATTCCTTTATAAGCAATTGAAGTTCACTGTAATTGTTTCTTAAGCCATTCATATTCCATTGCAAAAGCATAAAGTCCATAATAAATAGATTTTATAATAGTTTGTGTGAGTTGAATTTTATTAGAATTGGATTTGGAGAAGGGTGTGAAGTAGAGATTTGAGTTGACTACGGTGAAAGTTCCATTGTTGCCTCATCGATAGATTCCAATGGTATAAAATATTTATTCTCGTTGATTAAAGATTGTGTTATAGATGAGATGGGAGACGTTAAAGTCATTCCGGGAGAAGTTTTTTCGGAGTTGTCAGTATTTTTCGTTTTAGATGTTTTTTCAATAATATGAGTATATATATATGTATTATATGATTTTAGTGGTGTTTTATAATGTATTTTAGTAGTTGTGCTTTTTGATTTAGAAGGGGTTTCGGTTGATATTGCTGTTTGTGTTTAAGTTGCTGGTGTAATCAGGATTTGGTTTGTGGTGTGATTATTTTTTGATGTTGAAGGTTTGGTATCAAGGTTGTTTGTTGTGTTGGTTTCAATATTTTTTGTTGTTTCTTTAGGTTTGGTAGGAGAAGTTAAAGTTACGGATGCATATGTGCTGTTTTGATTATTTGTTATTATTGGATTGCTTTCTTTATGTTTACGGCGAGCTTAACCCATTGAACAGTAGTTTTTGGTTTTAATTTTCAGGATTTCTTTCATTTGTGTGTATCTTGGACACTGTGTGTCTTTTGATGAGTGGTCACCCGAACAGTTAATGCAGAATAGTCGCGTACATTTTTCTGGGTCGTGGGGAGGCAAGCTGCAGTTGGGGCAAGTGGGGTTCCCTTTGCACCGATTTTTAGTGTGGCCTAATCTTTGGCAGTCCTTGCACCTCATCGGATTTTGGATGTAGTGCTCCACTTTGCATTTATACCAGGCTACATCTACTGAAGTTGGCAAGCGATAAAGATCGAAGGTGAGGATGATTTTACCTGTTGCAATGCGGGGTTCGTCAACTTCGTTTGGTTTAGCGTTTTCTTTACGTTTTGCCTCTTCGTTTGGTTTAGTAAACTTGTATACCTCTATTACTCCTTGGTCTTTAATTTCTTCTACGATTTCAGATTCTGGGACATTTATTAAACATGGTGAATATATGACTCATTTAACGGAGTTAAGAGTGGTATGTAGTTTACAAGTAATTTGGCACAAGTTTGCCAATGATTTAGCCCTCAGAAATTTTTCTGCGACACGTGCGTTGCGAGTTAGAACCAGCAAGTTGCCATCGCGTAACTGTGGCGTTGATTTCTGTACTTATTCCTTCAATGGACTTTTTTAAAGCGAATGGGCTTATGTCGGATAATTTTTTGTTATTATCGCTTGATGAAATTAACACATATTTTGTGTTTTTATTATTATTGGAGGCTGTCGAATTTGTAAATTCATTGGGTTTTTGTTTTTTTTCATAGGTTGTCGATAAAGTTTGCAAGTATATGGAACCTGTTGTTCGAAAATTTGTCCGGCGGGCCCGGAGCCATGATCTAATTTCAGAACTTTCTTATAACTTTTCACTAATTAATCTAATTTATGCAAAAAAGTCAAATTAAAAGAAAATATAAATTCTCACGTGTGTTAATGCAATAACAAATATTAACCGAAGCTGTTATAAGCACTAGCAATATAGAGTAAAGAGAAGGTTAAAAAACAACTAACTGTACGCTTTGAATGCTAGTCGATGACTGGCATAAAAATAGAAAATGTATTATTTGTAAAATTTTTGTTCGGAAAAGCGGCGCAGGCGATAAATAAGAGTAGAATAATAGTAGATACTAGGACGAATAAATAAGAGTAGAATAATAGTATAATATATTAAGGGTTAATTTCGGAAAAAAAAATTAAAATCCCTAATATCTCCGGTCCTAAGAGGACCAAGAGGTCAAAACATACATCGAAATGAAGCTAGTAGACCCAGCTATCACACAGTTGATGTAAATACCAACATTATATAGATCGTTTAATGAGATAATAGGACGTTTCCGAAAAAAAATGCAACAAAATACAAAAAAATCAATAGGTTCATAATGGGTTAATGGATTTAAAATTTTGAAATACCAAATGAAAGGCAATCAAGTAAGCCTTCCAATGATATACATATATATTGCTGAAATCCGATAATAATTAACAAAGTTATGTATAAATCAAGGTCAAACCTTTGTCGATCCATAACTCCGAAAATAGGTCCGACCGAAAAAAAACTATTTCTCATAAATCGCACCAACAGCCCGTTGGTTAAAGAAATTTGGGAGTAGCCACTAAACTAGACTTAAGCCAAAGCATTTTATGAGATAATGCCACTTATTCCGGAAAAAATATAAAAAAAATACAAAAACTGAAATAGGTTCATAACGGGTTAATGGATTTCGAATTTTGAAATATTCCGACAAAAGCTTATATAGCAAATTTCAACAAAGTATATTTAAATTTGCGACCTTTAGCTTAATTACAGTGATTCTGAATCGATCAGTAATATAAGGCAGGTAGAAGTCAAATATTTTTGGTAGTTACAAACATAAGCACAAAATCGTATGCCCTCATCACACATCAGTATATGGTATAAAAAATTCAGTTTACTGACATAACTCCAAAATTTTGATGGTCCGTAGGACTTTTAATTTAGAGATTGGCATTATGTTTTTTTAACCGAGACGCCAAAAATACTAATTGAACTGAAGGAAAATACATGGCATCATATTATTTAGTATACAACTTCACGGATAAATGCCTCCCGCTTAAGAAGGTTTCACGCTTGTAATTCTAATATGAAACATTTTCTATAATCCATTCACTTTGTGTACATCTTTGTCTTAAAGTGCATCCCGCTTAATTGCGTTACATTCATAAATGGGTCATACATTTGATAAAAAAAAAATAAAATATAAAACAAAATTCCGCGGTTAAATGTACGAACGAATTTTTGAAGTGTGTAATACTAAAGTTGTATTAAAAGCATGCGTGTTTACATACATAATTGAAACTCGTCAACAAATGTCAAAGTGGCAAACTTCAGTTACTTGTGTTGGAATTCCCAGAAGCTCGTTGTGTGTATGTATGTGTGCCTTTGCCTATGAAAGTGTAGATATCGCTCAACCCGAAATTACACAATTGTACAGAAATTAAAAATTGTTTCGCAGACGATATTTGCAAAAATACGGGTGCTCGCGCTCAACTTTAAAAAGAATCATTCAAAGTGAAAAAAATCTTTCGGAGAAAAGAAATACAAACAGCTCTACATGTAATCGAAATAGTTATTTCCCTGAAATAGACAAGATAGTACATTTTAAGAAAATGTTTTCTACTTTTTAAGAAAAGGAAATTCTAAAAGAGACAATTTTTTTAAGAAAACGAGCATTTTTTTGCAAAACCACTTATTTTTTATTTATAATTTACCAGCTGGGCCCGGTCCGCGTTGCTGGCCCTAAGAAAACACCTGGTTTTTATATTGCATCTAAATTTTAATACACAGTGTCGAACAAAAGTAAAGCAGGAATTCCCCCGAAAGTTTTAGCAGATAGCCACGCCCCAACGGCCACAGACCAAAAATCAAATATCAGACCTCCAAGTGTCACCCGCCAGGCTATTCTGAAGATTCCCTGAATAATTCATTAAAATCGGTCCATCCGTTTTTATATACATAGATGCCATTAAGAGTATAATATAAAAATTTGAGTTTGCCACGCCCCTCCACTCACACACCACAAATCAGACTTCACATTTTCTGAAGAATCCCTGAAAATTTCATCAAGATCAGTCCATCCGTTTTCATACAATATTAAAATTTGATTTTACCATGCCCCAGAGACCAAAAATAAAAAATCAGACTTTACAGTGCCATCCGCCAGGCTATTCTGAAGATTTCCTTGAAGTTCCATTAAAATCGGTCTGTCCGTTTTATATATAAAAAAATTTACTAATATGAGGACAATACAACATACAAATGGGGTATTGATCTATAATTTGATCGAAATTATATAAAATAAAAATTTATATAAAGTAAAAATTGAAAATGAGAAAAACATATACATAAACAATAAAACAACAAAAGATCAAAAACAAATGTGGAAAGAAATAAAAACCCTAGTAATTAAGATAAAAAAATGTTATATTTAACCAAATAGAATATTATGATAACAAGCAAATAGCTAGTCATATAAGCAATTATTTTGTCAGTAGTATTAGATCAGTAAGAGAATCGGTTGAAAAAGTGCAATACGTTAACAAGACACAACCAATAACACATAAATTCAAATTACATGCAATAACAAATTTAGAACTTAGAACCATAATAATGCAACTAAATAAGAAGCCAGACTATAATAAAATATCGAGTAAAATTATAATTGATAATTGGAACATAACGGGAAATATTTTATATAATAAAAAATTCATTAAAATATGGAATTTCCGGAAAGTTGGAAGAAAACAATGATAACACCAATTGAGAAAATAGCAAACACAAAAAAATGTGAAGAATATCGTCCGATAAATACATTAAAAACGTGTGAGAAGAATTTAGGAAAAGTAGTAAAAATACAATTGGAAAATAATATTGAGAAAAACTCGTTATTATTAAGATATTAATCTGGGTTCAGAAGAAAATTTTCGTGTGAACCCGCAGTTAATTATGTGAAAAATGGGTGGAAAAAAATAGAAAAACAATAAAATAATGGAAATTTTGACTTAAAAAGGGCATTTGAGAACATAGAGAAATAATGTTAAAAACACTTTATATGTACGGAATACGCAGCTAAAATGGTTTAAATCATATTTAACAAATAGAAAACAAATTACAAAGGTTAATGGTATAAAATCCATTTCGATTGGAATTGTTCTTGGTGTTCCACAGGGATCAATATTGGGTGCACTATTATAAATGATATATATAACATATTAAAAAAATGTGGAATTATTTTATATGAGGATGCTACTCTCATATACACAGAAGGCCAGTTCATATCTAATTCTCTTTATGAACGGTCGTGTAAATAATTAAAGCGCTTAGAGTGCAACTATTTAAAATTAAAAACAAGTGTATATTTTTGAACTCACGTGGTAGAAAATTCAGCTGCAACACAGGAATAAAAAATTTAGCGATGGCCCGAGGGGCCAAATCTTCATAAAAAAGCTCCTTGCGAACAATGAACATGATAAAACTTCCTCCGGGTTTTGATAACCCGAACATCGCTTCAACTTCAAGCAACAGATTCAGCCTGCTGGGTCGCCTCAATGATATGGACGTAACTCAGGTACCAAAAATAAACGATGTTAAACGATGTAATCCAACTGCCTTAAAAAATGTAAGAACAATTTCCGATATTATAATTTCTTGGAAAATATACAAATCTAAATCCAGGAACAAACCAACTCAATGCTTGAACTGCTTAATGTATGGCCATGGCGGTGAACATTGTCATCGAAGTGCTGCGTGTATAATATGTGAAGAATAACATCATACAAGCGTGTGTCCGTTTAACACAAATGAAAAAAGACTAGCTGTTTTTACATGCTTCAATTGCAATAAAAAATGGAAAAGAGAGAACTGATCACTCTGCAAACGACATCAACTGTCCGTTACGTTCTCTCTATTTGGAAACTAGAACAAGAGTAACTTCTAAAAGTCAGAATAACAGCAGACAACAACAAAATAACTCATTTCAGTCAAAGGTAGGAGATTTCCCTAGCTGAGAACAAACGATTTATTTAGCATCGCTGAGCTTTTTGATATTTTCACTACAGCTATGGATGATTTGCATAGGTGCACTTCAAAAGTACAACAAATCAAAGTTATAATGTCAATGGTGAAATACGCCCATGGATTATTAATGTAAACGAATTCAAAATACTTCACGTGAATGCTAATGGAATTTCAAACTTTTCTAAATGAAAACAATTTGAGCTACTAATTGGACGAAAAAATATTAAAATAGCGTCTTTGAATGAAACATTTTTTCAGAAAAACATAGAACAGATGCAAGAGGAGGAGGAGTAACTCTTTTAATTTATAAATCTTGCGCAGATAAAAACCCTTGATATAAAGTTATTATAAGTAACAGATCTATTGTTGTATCTTCGTTATATTCAGCAAGATATATCCATAACTTCTGTGCTGATATCTTGAATCTAACACCTTCCACCAAAGAATATATAGTTTTTGGTGACATAAATGCCAAACATTGTTCTTGGAATTGCCGTTCAAATAATACTGCACTCAACAGCAATCAAGCAATTTTTTCATTCACTATCCTAACAGTCCAACCCTATTTCCTCATCAACACAATCGCGAAGCATCCACAGTCTATATTATCTTAAGCAATTCCGCTTAAAATATAGACGTAAAAACATGGATACCATCAGATCATCGCCCCATTATATGTACACTTAAAAGATCAATGGCCTTGCAGGTTGACCTCAATTATTATGATTATAGTGCAACCAACTGGAACATTTATATGAAATTTTTAGACAATAAAATCACGTTATATTCGGATATATACAATACCAAGGTAGTAATTGATCAGAAAATCCAAAAATTTACAAATGTAGTTTTTGAAGCAAGGGATGAGTCTACACCTAAAACAACTCAATAAAATAATACTACCAGAAAGTACTGTGCAATATATTAAACTAAGAAGAAGCTTTATAAGAAAAAGCCAACAATCTTCAAATATAGCCGAGCAAACTTTTTATAATTAATGTACTAAGTTTCTAAGTAACATGATTGATAAAAGTATTAATTCGGAACGCAATATGAAATGGTGTCAATTATTATCCAATTTAAAACCAGGTGATAAATCATTTTGGAAAATAAGCAAGAACTTGCGAGGAAAAGGTAAAAATCAAATCTTTCACTTTAAAATTGCAAATAAAAAAATAACATCTGATAAGGACAAGGCTGAAATCCTGGCAAATACATTTGTCCAAGCCAATTACTTCACTTCGGACTACAACCTCTCAGCGGATACATTAATAAATACAACAGTAAATAATTTTAAAAAGGAAAATCCTCGTTCTGAATCAGCTATTTATACATCTCTTGAAGAAGTAATGAATATTGTCTCATCAATAAAACCCTCAAAATCCCCTGGTTTTGACAATGTTCCGAACCTGCTCTTAAAGAAACTACCACTCAAAGCTCTAAAATTACTGGTTATAATATTTAACAGTTGCATCAAACTCAACTATTTCCCAAACCAATTCAAGAATGCTAGGGTTATAGCTATCAACAAACCTAGTAAGCCAAAAAATAACCCTATTAGGCTATTAAGTAACTTAGGTAAAATATTTGAAAAAATACTACATTCTCGTCTTAGTGAATTTGTAATGACCAATTCTATTGTTGCTAAAGAACAATTTGGATTTAAAAAAGATTATATCACTCTACTCACCAAATAAACAGAATCTAAAATCAAATAACACCAATAAAAACAATAAACGTTCAACGGGTCTAATATTATTAGATATTGAAAAAGCGTTTGACACATGGCATAATGGCCTCTTATTTAAACTTCTTGATGCAAATGTACCTAAATATCTATGTAAACTTATTTCAGATCTCATCCACTGCAGAAGCTTTAAAGTTGCGATTAATAATGAAACATCATCTCCAAAAACCATTACCACAGGGTTACCTCAAGGATCAGTCTTGTCGCCATTGCTTTACTCGATATATACATCCGATTGTAAAGTCCCAAAATATATGAAAATTGATTATTACGCAGATGATATTGCGTTAATTTCTTCAAACACACTTACAAGTGCACTCCTGAAGAAAATGGAAAAGGGTCTTGTAAATTGCAGTAAATATTTCCACAAATGGAAAATCAAAATTAATACAAACTAGACCCAATCAATAATTTTTCATTCAACAAATCTCTCAAAAGATTACCAAGCCGTCATCTTCTAATTGGAAATAATACCATAAATGTACTTAACGATGTTAAATATCTCGGAGATGTCTTGGACAAAAAGCTTACATTTAAACAACATATTATGCCAAAAAAAAACTATAAAATCATTTAAAGCATTATGGCCACTACTATATAGGTCATTTCTAAACCCCAAAAACAAAATCTACTCTTCAAAAGTGCTATAAGGCCAATATTAACATACGCGTGTCCTATTTGGAGCGACGCTGTCAACTATCACCAAGAATCATATATAATAGAGGATGTGCAAACCATGATTTTGCCACAAGAAAACTGACAACGCAAGAGTGGATGAGATCGGAACTAACATCGGACAGAGAATTGCGACATAGAAAAATGAATGTGGAAGCAAATTGTGTGACATACATTGTTTGTGTCGCAAGATTTGAAGATAAAACTGTTAAGATAATTGAACTTTATATTTTAAACAACAATTTATGTATTTGCTTAACTCTGTGTTGTTATGATTTGTGTATTGCGAAAATTTTCATTTATATTTAAAAAGTTGATATTTTTGGATAAATTTGATTTAATGTTTAATCATAATTGATTTTTTATTTGAAAAAAAAGGAAGCAATAACAATAAAACTTTTTTGAACTCGTAGATTTTATATTGAAAAATAAAGATGTAGTAAAAAAAATCTGTTTTTGAATTTATTTGATTTCATATTAAAAAAAAGAAGCAGTAACAAAAAAATTTCTTTCTGAATTTATTTTGTGGCCTTGAAAAGAGCCTTTTTTATATTTTGTGGCCGTGAAAAGGGCCTTTTTCCTATTTTGTGGCTCTGAAAAGGGCCTTTTATAGATTGAATTTCGCATCGAATCAGCCTTCAGTCACATCCTGCTTATCCAAAGGAGCTAATAAATGAAAAAAAAAAAACTAAAAATTTTATTAATAAATAGTTCATGTATAATTGTTAAAAAAATAGTTAACATACAAATTTATGTTATTGTCTTTAAAATAAAAATTTTTTTTTATTTATTTATTTGTATTTCTTTAATATTAGTAGGCTTACAATTTGACTTATTTGGTTAAAGAGGTTAGAACTATATATTCTTTTCTACTTTAACATAATGTTTTTATAATAATATTGATTTCATGTGTTTTATGTTAGATTGGCTACTGGAGGGAAAATTTAGAAAAAACAAGTAAGAGTGTTAAATTCGGCTATGCCGAATCTTTGATACCCTCCACCTGGGTTTTACGTTTACATTAATATCTGGATTTCTTGCACTATTTGTAACAAATGTATATAAAATATTTGAATATGTAAACACTTTGATAAACCTATTACTGAATTATTACAACAAATGCTCCGAATTTTCAGCATTTTATAGAGGTGTCTACATATTTTAGGTCATAAATTGGCACAATGACACCCGATTTATACCATTTTAAATACTAACCTGATCCAGATAATTACAAACAATATTAAGTTTAACCAGGTTAATGTTTTATTTTGTAATTTTCTTTTTAATTTAAATTTTTTAATATAAAAGTGCATTTTATTTTTTACAATCCTTTTCAATTTTCCAGAACTATTAGTATAGGGCACATTTGTGAGTCCGCATAGATTAACTTTCAACTCTTACTTGTTTTTATTGTATTAAATCTGTCTTTGTGTCTTTAAATTAATTAAGATGAAAATATTTAACAAATTAAGATAATTAAGATGAAAATATTTAACAAATTGTTTTTTTTTTTAGTTAATATCTGAACATTTTTTTGATACAAGGCAAAACTAAAACTGCCAAAAATTTCAGTCAAAACTATTTTGAATGTATTTGTTAAATATCGCATATTTTTTTCAATTTTAAACTTTAAAGTCTTTTTAAGTCTGGTAATAACTCTATAATATGAAGGAAGTAAATATGTGGCTTCTTTAATAACAATGACAAGTATAAAACACTTTTTTGTGCATTACATTAAAATATTATAAATTTGAACATAATTAATTTTAGAAACATAATTAATTTTTAGAAAAATGTCCGATTCGTTTTTCGATGATGCTGAAAACACATCAAAGAAATACAGAAAATAAAGATTTTGCTTCAGTTAGTTGAGAGACGAGAAGCTAATGGATGGCTGGAACAGGTCAAAGGTGACGACTATAAACGCAGATGCAAGGCTTGTGAAAATATATTAAAATGCGATAAATCAGATCTAAGTATACATGCTTATAACCACTGTTATAAAAATCTTTTAAAACCAACGCCATAATTTGAAATTGTAAAGATGCTAAATTGCAAAAAAAAAAAGATGCTAAAACGTACTGGAGTCTAAAAAAAGATGCAAAAATTTTTTTTTTCAAATTTCATTACCTTTATATTGAAAAATCAAATTCTTATTAATAAATTCTTTGGTTTTTAAATCGAAAAATTAATATAAAACATACATAAGTTTCGATTTATATTTTTTAAATTTTAATTAAAATTATTTTGGATTTCATCTGAAATTTTTTTAACATCAAATTGAGATTATTTTAAATTTTAATTAAATATTTTTAATTTTAGAGGAATTATTTTTTTTTATTTAAAATATAACAGAAATTACATTATCAAAAGATACTATTATATTACAATAATTGGTTTATGGAATCTAATATTTCTGTGATGTCTTCAATTTCAAGTTCTTCTTGGCTCTGATATTTTTCTGACGATCGACTTTTATCAACGACATCGCTCGGTATATTGTAAGTGTGACAGCACCGATTTTTCAATTTCAAACCTTCTTTTGTACGTATTACAGAACATAACAACTCGGATTTTATTCTGTTCGAAATTTGCTTTTAACTAAAGCCATTAAGCTAAACAAACGTTCAACTTCGGCTTTTGAGAAAGACTAAACTAATAAGGACAATACAAATATTGATAACTCCTTAAATGGATTTTCGCCAATAGAATTTTTGTTAACTTCAATCCATAAGGAGGTTGTATTCATTGTTGTATCCCAATTTTGTTCTGTGATATAACTCCATTGGATTTGATTTTTTTCTGTTTCAGATGATATAAATTTAAACTCTTCTAATATATTGGTTATCTGTTTTTTTACCCGGTTTAATGTGTTTTGTATTGAATATTTTGGCATTTTTTTAATACAATAATATTTTTTGGCAATCGGCTTTTTAATTCATTAAAAACTGTTGTTGGTGTTTACATTCTTCTATTTCAAAATGTTTTTTTATATTTGTTGAAAGAAACGAGCAGAGTGGTAAAAGGAGTAGTACACAAAATTACCGTACTACACTTTGAGAAATTAAAACATATCAATACCATTAAAATTATATATTCAAAAATAATGAAAAAAAAAATATATAAAAAAACAAGTAAGAGTGTTAAATTCGGCTGTGCCGAATCTTTGATACCCTCCACCTCGGTTTGAGTCTTAATAATAAATGTAAATGAAAATTAAACAATTTGTTAAACTTAATACCAAATTATTTCAGCAAATTCTTTGGGTTGGTTTTCGTCTTTTCTATTATTTCGGATTTATTTCGGTGTTTGCTTTTTGGTCATTGTGGTTGCTGATCGGCATGCATTTTGGTTATATACCTATATGCATGCGTTTCCGGTTATATGACATAACTTCTCTTTTAATTTAGTTTTTGCTAATTAAATAGCTCGCCCTAACCTCCATAGCAAAGGTAATGGTTGTGTAGGGTGGCTATATGCATTAAATCGTGCTAATTGGAGATGGCTGTATAGTTTCTTTTAACTGGCGAAATATTTTTTCATTGCGGTCATGTAGGTCGGATGGAGTAACAAATAATAACCAAAAAAAAAGCTCTCTCAACTTTTTTATTAAAACATTGCCATATTTGGAAAACATAGAGAATCTATATATATAAAATTGAATGTGTGTTTGTTTATTTGTTTGTTTGTGTGTACCTTATAGGAGACCAAACCTCTGGACCGATCTTCCTGAAATTTTCACAGCATTTAACTGGGACTCTGGCATGATTAATAGGGTACTTTTTTTTTGACCATGCCCACTTTTACACCCACTTTTTTAAAATTATGTAATTGCTCCCATATAGTTTTTAACAGATTTACTTCAAATTGTATACACATTATACTCCAGGCGAGGTAGAAATAAACATTTCTTACGCCACGCCCCCTTTCACGCCCCTTTTCACGCCAAATTTTGTTTGAAAGTTTTAAACTTTTTTTTCTCTACAAATTTGTTCCTTCCAACGGATTTTTTTATTTGGTAGTATATTGCTCTTAATACTGTTAACGTCGCCATATAACTATGAACCACGCCCATTTCACCGCCCCCTTTTTTTTACTTATACCACTAACAATGTTTGCTATACAAAATAATTTTTTTGTAATATGTATTTATCTAAAGTTTTATACACTTTTTATCTACAGGTAAGGTAGCCATACATTTTTTTATTACCAAGTCCCCCTTTTTCGCCCCATTTTACCTTAAATCATAATTAATCTGCTTTCAATCTATCTATATATATAAAAATGAATGTGTGTTTGTTTGTGCTTTATAGGAGGCCAAACCAAAGAACCGATCTTCCTGAAATTTTCAGAGCGTGTTACTGTGACTCTGGAAGGAATAATATGCTATATAAATTTTTGATTGAACAAAGGGGCGGTGCCACGCCCATATAACCCAAAATTTGAAAAAGTCATATCACGGGAATTTTTTTACCTACAGCAGTCATATTTGGTACATATGGTATTAGCATGAATAGAAATACATACAAGAAGAAAAGTGGGCGGGGCCACGCCCCTTTTTAGAAAAATAAAAAATCGTAATATCTTCTAAACTACTGGAAGGATTGTCATGAAATTTTCACAAAAGGATATTTTTGCGAAATAATAAGACCTTAGCTATATAAAGTTGTTAGTGGGCAAAGGGGCGTGGCGTATATATAAAAACGTTGATGCATTTGATTGTAACGAATGATCTCCGGAACCATAAGAGCTGTCGAGGTAGGATTTCCAGCATAGGTTCGGTTCGAGCTCTTCTGTGTTTTTTTTTTTAGTTTTAACCCTCTAGCTGGCGTTGGGGTCAAGTTAAAAACAAAAATTTTTACTTTCAGCGCGATTTGACTGCAATTCAGAATGAACGTATGTTTCGTCATAAGAAATTTTTGTATGTATAAATGGACCCGATAGGTGGCGCTGGGTAAAGTTATTTCGAATATTCTTATTTATGGTGTGATTTTAATGAAACTAAGAATGTACATATATGTATGTTAGAAACATTTTTTTATTGGACCCGGTAGATGGCGCTGTCGTTCGAAAAATAATGAGTTGTCAAATTTATATAAATTTTAATAAATAAACTCACAAACGTTTTTATATATAAATATTCTAACGAAAAAGAAGGAAAAAGCCGCTACATTATTGCATGGTGGCCGCACAGCTCATTCAGCACTCAAATCACCGTTAAACGTACAAAAAAATGAGAATGCCGTCTGTAATATCAAAAAACATTCCGGTATGGCAAAAGTTCTGCAAAAATGCAGTATTTTTATTTGGGATGAATGTACCATGGCTCACAAACATTGTGATTTGATTTGATAAAAGATTTGAAAGGCAATGAAAGATTTTTTGGTGAAGCTCTCATTTTATTATCTGGAGATCTTCGTCACACATTTTATATAGGTATATACAGATTCTAACTAAAATAAAAATTCATTGAGGGCAAAACAACGTTTGCCGGGTCCAGCTAGTAAATTTATAATAATAAATATTCAAATTAGGGATGCCAAACGCAAAAAACCAAATGTCCCAAACATTTTAAATTAAATAATTTGTTATCTTTATTTTCTGAAAAACTTCAAATTTTTATCCAAAAAAAATTGTGAAAATTTCTATATAAATAACATTCTCATCAAATTGCGTTTATTTATGTAACAGTTTTTATGTTCGCAATACTTAAATATCATTTGACGTTTTCTAAAATTCATTGAATTGAAATTAATGTGTTCTGTAGTGTGATTCTGTAAATTTCAACGATCCGACAATCGCAGAATATATCGACAGCTATTGTTGTTTGCACTAAGGATTAAGTGATTCACTAAGTACATACATCTTAACGACAGTCGACAAATCTATTTTTCTATTTATTTAAATTGTAAACGAGTGGCATCTTTGTCAAAATAAGCGAAAAACACAAAGAAGAATAGAAAAAAACAAATTACTTCGTGTTTGACAGGATGATTTTATGTTGATGTTTAATATCTTTATTTTTTTGCTAATATTTCTGTGTGTTTATTTGAAAATGAAAAAATTAATTGAATATGCTATTTAATTTTTTTTATTTATATAATAAAGTTTTTATAATTAAAGCAAAATATTTTCACTATTTTATGATTATTATTTATGTATGACGACATTTCAACCTAAAAATTTAAGCTTTTATCGATTGAATAAACAACACAAAAATGGTTGTCGTTTAGATAACACTTTAACAATAGCGAATATCGTTTAAAAATTTTACTGATAATTTTGCTATTTTCTTTTTTTTTAACGATTCGACTATCGTTAAAAGAAGTTACTGAATCGCGGTACTGAAAAGCTAAATGAAAACACAGGTATTTGGTGTTTATTTTTTGGAATTTCAATTTGTGTTTAACGAATAAAATTTATATATTAAAGATGCAATTGATGTCTTCTAAATTTAAAATTATAATTTCCGACGTTTTGATATGATTTTCTGAAATTCAATTAATTGTAATTTATAATTGGAAATTTTTAATTCTAGTTTTTAAAATTGATATCTTCTTAAATTTGAATGGAAAATTTAAATAGTGCAATTTTGTATTTATGTGAATAATAGTGCTTTAGTAATTATAAACAATTTTTAAAAATTAGATGTAATCGCAATCAGATATTTTGTAGGTAAAGCAGAATAATAATTCTATATAATTATGTAGAACTGTTTTGAAAGCAAAAAACTCATTGATGAACTCGTTAACTCTATTTTGTAAACACAACAAAAAGTTAATATTTCAAACTTATGTTCATATTTGTAAAGAATAATGAAAAAACGTATGAAATAAAAGACCAGCCCGTGTATACTCTTAACATTGTTCTGTATGATATCTAGTTGAAAATATTAACATTCATGTTAAAATAGAAATAACTATTGCAAAGCTAATTAGAACAAACAAAAATTGTGGCGCCATCTACTGTGGCATAGTCACGCTGAGCAAAATGAAGTGACACTCTGTTAATGCAAAAGAAATGTATTTTCCCCACAACAAAATATTGCAGAATTTTATGTAAATAAAATATTATACCGATTTATTTCTAACATGCAGTTGTTATGGATATACATATATATAATATATGTATATTATTTGTATTATTTAATATGTTCATGTATGTACATATGTATATATTACACACAAAAAATACAACATCAAACGTTATTTTTGTGTTTTTCTCTTTAAATAAATTTATACATAAAATTTTTTTTTGCTAAATTTACATTGTTTTTTTTTTATTAACAACTAGGTATTTTAGCATTATTTGCTTTAGATGCTGGTGAATTTTTACTCCCTTTATAGTAACTCGTAGTGTCCGCTTGTCGAAAAAATTTTGGATAGATTTGAACCCCTTTCCCGTGACCCAATCGATCTGAAACTTTGCGGGCAGGCTCGTGGCAATGACATAAATGATCTAGTAAATTTTTTTTAGTGATGCCAAAACAATGGAAACTTTTAAATTTTTCTGCCAGAATTGATAAAAAAAATGTACAAAGGGTTATTTTTTTATTATATTATTACCACAACGACCACAAAAACAACAAGTCCAGCTGTGACAGCAATATAACATTTAGAATAACAACAAGAACACTATAGAAACATCATATTTTTCATTTTTTTTTTTTACTTTTTCAGAGATTTCCCTGGACCTGTTCCACCGATTTTAATGATTTTTGAATAAGAAATCTTCCCATGAATTTGGAGAATCATTCTCACTAAAAATGATCACCTTAGCTATCCTATTGAGGGCGTGATCGTGACAAGAACAACATAGAAAATTATATTTTTTCAAGACTTTTTTTAGTTCTTCATTCAAATCTCGGGCCCTAATCGACCGATTTGGACGAATTTAAATAGCAAACTTTTCAGGATGTTAGTGAATCATGTTTTATGTCAGCGAGCACCCTAGCTGCCCGATAGATGCCGCCATCGTGATTTCCACAGACGGACAGACGGACATCGCTATATCAACTCCGGTTGTTATAAGGATCACAAATATATATATTTTATGGGGTCCAAAATTTTTTTTCTAATTATTACAAACGGAATGACAAACTTATATATACCCTCTGCACACTGGAGTGGAGGGTATAACAATGTAAATATTTCACAAGACAACGCGGCATAGACTTACTTTGTTCAAAAGCTTCCATAAGACTGAATGAAATTGCTGTAAAGTCTCTTTGGTGAGTATTTTCGTTTTTGTTTGGCTGTATACATATATGAGTCACACACACATATGAGTCAAAAAGACTTTACATGATCATTTATTGCATAAAATGCTTACTGGGATTTTATTCACTATCTGTAGAAACAGGTTTTTTAAGTAAAACAAATCTGCACACAATTTCAATTCTATTTCGTTCACAATGATACGATCACTTTGTTTACTAGCTACCAGTAAAATAAGAAAATAGTATTATAATACAGCGTAATGATGAATTGTACTTCTCAATTAGCTTATTTTTAATGTGCCATAAGAAGTTCGGTTTGTGCTAAGAAAAGCTTGAATATATGTTTCCCATGGCGAAGCTTCATCATTGCACTTTGATTGAGTTGAGCTCCGCGACTATTCATAATGTGAATAGCTCGTGTCTAAAATTTTTGGTAGTTGGGAATGGCGTTTGTGTTAAGAAAAGCATGAATGCATGTTTCCCAGGGCAATGCTCGATCATTGCACATTGATTGAGCTGAGCTCCGCGGTTATTCTTAATGTGGATAACTCATGCAAAAAATTTTGGGAATGGCGTTTGCCTCCGTCCCGACATTAAATAACTAATTTTAAAAATTTATTGTTATTAACATCTTTTTTTAACATCTGACAAAAAATAGTATTTTTTTAAACACCAATTTTTTTACAGGGTAAATATTTTATGGTTTACCTACCTACTACTTTTGAATGCAAGTATGCAGAGTTTATACATGTACTAAAAATACAACTCTTAAAACCATACTATTTTTGCAACTCTAAAAATTTCAGAATTTTGTATAAATAAAATAAAATACCGATTTATTTAAATATGCGCTTATTATGGATATACATATACAGAATATATGAATATTATTTATTGTATTTTGATATTGGCAACAGTAGTATGTATCAATTTGTAACATTTTGTGATGTTATAAAAATCGCAGAATATTGATATTGATTTTATATAGTATCTTTTATTAACTAATTAACTTAAATATTGCACCAAAAAATATTGATATTGATGAATTTTTATATTATTAACACAACGACCACAAAAACAACATGCACAGCTATGACAAAATACAAAATTTAGGAAAACAATGTAGGAAAACGTCATATTTTTTTTTTACCTTTTCAGTGATTTCTCGGCACCTATGAAACCTATTGTCATGATTTAAAAAACAGAAACCTTCTCATGATGTTAGGGAATCAGTCTCACTAAAAACGAGCGCCCTAGCTGTCCTATTGAGGGCGTTATCGTGACAAGAACACATATTCAAATAATATTTTCTCAGGACTTTTTTTACTTCTTCGCTCTATTCTCGGGTCCAGATTAACCGATTATAAATAGCAAACCTCTCAGGACGTTAGTGAATCATTTTTTATAACAACGAGCACCCTAGCTGCCCGATTTAAGCTGTCAGCGTGATTTCCACAGACGGACAGACGGACATCGCTATATCAACTCCACTTGTTATAAGGATCACAAATATATATATTTTATGGGGTCCAGATTTTTGTTTCTAATTATTACAAACGGAATGAAATACTTATATGTACCCTCTGCACACTGGAGTGGAGGGTATAAAAAACCTTTTTGAAACTGGGCTTACATCTAAGGACTAGATTAAATGGTTAGGATTAAGTAGCGAATAACTCAGAAATATGAGCGTATTCTGATGATTGGCATCTTCTGATAAAATTATCAGTCAAATATTTTAATTTAACATTGACAGTAGAAAATCCTGCTAGGGAGTGTAGTCTTCGAGTTGAATAGTGCCAAGGCAGCTTGAAAATCATATTTAAGAGCTTGTTTTGCGCTACCTGTAGTTTTTTGGTATGACAGTTTGCTGATTTCGACCAAACGGGGGTACAATAAAACATGATTGGGTGAAAAATAGCTTTTATTAGCAATTTTTTGTTGAGAATCGATAGGTCCGATTTTCTGTTAATTAAAGGGTATAGAATTTGTGTAGTTCTATTTATTTTATCCACAATATAGGAAATGTGGTCTTTAAAGGATAATTTGGTGTCCAAAACAACGCCTAAGTACTTTATATTTTCTTCCCATGAAATATCATAATTGTTGAAATGCAAAGGATTTTGTGGAGTGAAACAAGGCTTCCGTTTTCTCGTAAAGTATATAGCTTTTGTTTTTTCCGGGTTTATTAAGATTTTCCATTTGGTAAAGTAATTGTTTAGCTCAATCAGAGCTAATTCTAAGTTATTAATTATATTCGGAGAATATATATCTGAGCTTAGAATGGAGGTATCATCAGCATATATTGATGTTGTGCACCCAGAATTTATCGGGATATCCCTGTTAAGATGTTGTATAAAACTGGTGATCATTTACATCATTTACTTCAAACATAGTGATGTTGTCGCTGAGATGGTTTGAGATATTGTAGTTCAATTCGAAAGTACTTGCTAATATATTACATTTTTCTTCGGGTGTACAATAAGTAGATGAATTATCTTTCAGTATTGGAATATTTTTATGTTTCTTTCTTAATATTTTTGACAGATTCCAGAACGGTGAAGTAGACTTATCTAACGTAGATAACATATCTTTCCATGAGTTATTTCTATATTTGAGAATTTCATCTGTGATACATTTATTTAGCCGCGTCATTTGCTGATGATCGCTTATATCCCTATATCTTTTCAAATTTCTTCTATAAATATTTCTGAATTGTATCATAACTTTTATGTTGTTTGGCAATACATTGTTTTTTAGAACTTCTTTTATTTTCGGGACACTACAGTTGGTTGCAGCTTTAATTGTGTTATTTAGGGATATTATCATTTCAATTTCAGTTTTATTTGATATTTGTTGAAGGTGGGAGGTTTCTTTTGACATGTTGTGCAAATTTAGACCAATTTGCTTTATTATAGCAGTATGTTTCATTAACTATTGAATTGAAATGAGCATTTATTATACCCCTAACTGGGAGATGATCCGAACTCAGGTCATTTATTACTCTTATGCATGATAATGTTTGTGAAATATTGGTCAGAATAAAGGCTAAAGTAGAGGGTTGTCTTCTTGGATCTGCAGGAATGTATGTGTGTTCGTGGAGATATACTATTTCCAATTGGGTTGGGCGTAATCTTTCGTACAGTATGTTTCCCCAACTGTTATTAGCTTGACAGCCCCAATAACGGTTTCTGCAATTGAAATCACCTGCTAAAATATATCTGTTGTTTGGATTTGTCAGCATCCGAAGATCGGAGATGAAAAAGTGTTTACGGGATGTATTTACGCCAGCACCGCCCGAAAAATAGCATTAGTATAAATGAAAGGAATCAGTTCCCGCTAGGTTTTTAACACCAATATGTTCAATTAACTTTGTATTTTTTAAAGTTAGTAGCTGATGTGGTATAGTTTTCCTTATAAGAATAGCTACACCCCCTCCTCTGCTTTGCTGACGGTCAAATCTGTAACAGTAAAAGTTGTTTTGTTTAATGGAATGTTCTTCGTTAAGCCCAGTTTCACATATAAGGCAAATATCGATATTATTTGAATTTCTGAACTGGAAAAGCTCATCCTTTTTGTAGCGAACACCGCGAGCATTCCAAAGAGCCATTTTAATAATATTATTCATCGGTAGAGAAATTTACATGCAAGGCTAGTAATTACCTCAAATTGGTCTGCACGTGACTTACATTTACTCAAGTTTGTTATGAGTTCAACAGTAAGGGTTTTAATTTCCTCAAATGAAAAAAGATTGTTATTTGTATTATTATTATTATTTGGTTGAGTATTTGCCCAACAACTCGTCATTGGCGTTGTTTTTTTGGTTTAAAGAGTTTGGGAAATTCGTACCATAATTTATACTGCTATTATATGGGTTTTTATTTGCAGGTATTAAAATTCCCTTTTTCTGGACACACTGCTTAATTTCAGAATATGTTACTCTGCTAGGGCAGTCTGGTGACATGGCCTTATGAGATCCATTACAGTTTACGCATTTGAAAACAGAAGACTTACATTCAGTAGTTTTATGGTTCCCGGCACAGTTCGCACAGAATGTCTTAACTTTACATCTGTTGGATCCATGTCCAAACACTGACAGTTGTAACATTGTGTCAGTTTGGATTTGTTGGGTTTTTGATACTCCCATCTAACCTTTATATGCATAATTGCAGAATAATTTTGCCTCAATTCTTTTATTGAGATCGATTTTCTTTCGAAGCATACAATATATATTACTTGTTCGCCTCTATTTTCAATGACTTTAGTTACGATTTTGACTTCTAAACATTTTAAACCTTTTTTAATAAGATTGGTTTTCATAACTATAGGATCATATTTTTCTAAGCCCAGTAGTACTGCTTTATATGGTTTTTCATTTTTAGGAGCATAAGTAAAATATTCAAAATCAAAATTTTCATCTAAAGCTTTACAGACTGTTTTATAGTCGATTTTATTTGCGCAAAAGATTTTTAAGCCAATTGACATCTTTCTTGTAGAATAGTCGGATACTTTTATTATCCTCATTATTACCTGTACTTGCTCTATTTTACTCTTTAATATAGTAACAGGTGGCACCTTTTCTTTAGCTGCATTATCGATAACAATTTCGTCATTGTCATTATCAATGGTTTGCAATGGAGCAAAGTAATTTTGATTGTTTATTCTCTGAGAAGAACTTGGTTTATCAGCTTTACTCATTTTAGTAAGCCTTGAGATGGCAATAACATCGTCGTCACTACGCGCTCTTTTATTTATTTTGTATTAAATTGCTATTGTTTGAAGCAATGCAAAAGAAACAACAAAATGACAAGAATTTACTGTAATTTAATAAACCACTACTTTACGCAGCTGAAGCTGGTGAAAAATTATAAAAAAACTAACAATGCAGTTTGTATTGTTTGTTTTTGTAAAACAAAATATAGTCACAAAAGAAGTAAACGAAATACGTCCGTTTACTTTGAATAACTCAGCGCGACTGATTAAAATAAACATAATTAAATTTTGATTGTTTGATTTGTTGGGTTTACTGGTCAGTTTTTATTTTCAGCGCAATTGAAAAACCATCAATTCGCTTTTTCTCCTACGCGTTTCGGATGATATCCATCCATCTTCAGGGAGCCTTTTTTATTTAAAAACACATTTAACATTATAAACAAATTACAATTTTTGTTAAAAACTACTTACAAATAAAATATATTTTTCAACACAAATTTTTGTATGAAACAAATTTATAAGTGTTACGTCGTATTTTCAACTATTGTTTTTCTTTTGTATGTTTTTTTTTGTTAATATCAAACTGTAGGCGCTGTTTGTTCCGTCTTTGTCTTCTTTAAAATTGACAGCTCTCTCAATATTTTCCTGTATTCTTAAAGTTTCCAATGTCATTCTCTTGTTCCATTTTCTCTCAATGTCTAAAATACGCGCATTGTCAAAATCAGCTGAGTGTCCAGTAGTTGTGATATGATGTGATAAGGCTGTTGAAGTTTTTTTATTTCTTGCGTCTGCTTTGTGTTCGGCTACTCGTACTCCAAGCGCTCTCTTAGTTGTACCAATGTAAATGTGATCACAGTTGCTGTTTGTGCTTTTGTTGCCCAAGCATTTTATTTCGTATATTAAATCGTGTTGTTGTTCTTGTTTTATTTTGTCTTTTGTTTTCGGGAATATTTTTGTAAGTGTTTGATTAGGTTTATGTGCGTATATGACGTTTTCATGCTGTATCGTTTTTCTCATGTTTTTGGTGTCTGTAAGTCCAGGAATGTATGCGACTCCGACATATTGGGTGTTATTGCTGGCCTTGTTGTTGTTTGGTGTGGTGTTTTTATTTTTGTTGTGTATTTCTATGTTTGTTTCATAAATCATATTATTTATGATATTCGTAGGGAATGCATTTTTAGCTAATATGTCTTTTATTTTGTTTGTGTTCTCGCGTGTGTATTGTTCATCACTTAGAGTAAATATTTTTCTAATTAAATTTTTTGCTGTGTTTATTTTTTGTTTCATTGGGTGGTTCGAATGGTAGTTAATAATTCTACCAAAAGCTATTTCTTTACAATGCCAATTGATGTTTAGTTTTTATACCCTATACCACTATGTGCTTTGGGTATAATGACTTTGTGCTGCTGTTTGTAACAACCAAAAATATTTGACCTAGACCCATCTTTAATTATACCGATCGAATCAGAATCACTTTCTGAGTTGATTTAACAATGTCCGTCCGTCCGTCCGTCCGTCTGTGTGTCCATGTAAAGCTTGTAATCAAACTGCAGGTCGCAAATATGAATGTATTTTGATGAAATTTGGTACATAAGCTTTTATCGGCCATGGGATGAACGCTATTGAAATTGGTGAGAATCGGTCCATGTTCAGACCTAGCCCCCATACAAATTACCCATATGAAATCGACATAAATTGCCATAAGATCCAAATTGTCATATAGATCTTACTCAAATTGGGTTTGTATGCGTTCATTACATCCATTAATGAGTAGTCCAAAAATGATCCCTTTGACCCCATATAGAGCTGCTTCCCGATCTTCACTTAAATCTATTAAAAAACAAAAATATTGCACTGATTCTTCTCAAATTTTGTTTGTATATATTTTTGCAAAATACAAGAGACTTTACAAAACATGATCAGGATCGGTCCATTTTTGGACCAAGTTCCTATATAGATATAACATCCGATATGAACTTTTTCATATCTGCAGCCAAAAAAATTAATAAAAATCCCACTCAAATTTGGTTTTTGCTTATTTTCTATGTCCAGTTAGTTGGGCCTAAGAGATAGGGTCTCTAAACGCATGGTATAGGGTATCGTATAGTCGGTCTAGACCGACTATAATTTTCTTACTTGTTTTATTATGTCTATGTATTTTCGAGTCCAACAATGTGATGCTTTTTTTGTCTTCTAATTCTATTGTAAAGACGAACCCTGTAGTTTGTATGTTTTTCGTGATTTGTTGCTGAAGTTTATTGTCCATTCTTTGGTGTTTAATGAAGATTGGTTCGTCAATGCAACAAAAATTCAATTCACAGAAGACATCGCTTGGATTCTTTCGTTGGGGGAGAAGTTCGCTCTTCCAGTAACCTGGAAAAATTTCTCACCAATCTATATTATAGCCGACTTGGAACAAGGACTTCAAACAATTCAAGATGAAAAACAAAAAGACGTCAATAGACACAATTTAGCAACGAAAATAAAAATTTTTAACTCCAAATTAAACAACACCACAAAAGAAAGATTCATCATTAAAGCTTATGAAGAAACGAATAAATTTAAAAAAAACACGAAAACGACGTAATAGTTACTAAAGCAGATAAAGGTAATAAAACTGTAGTTATGTACAAAGAAGACTATCAGAATAAAATGAATAACATGCTCAGCTATAAAACAACATACAAAACAGTAAGAAACGACCCGACACAACAATTATTATGGAAAAACAATAATATAGTGAACGAGCTTTACAAACAAAAATACATAGATCAAAAACTAAAAAAACAATTAATGTGCTCAGCAGCAGTAGCTCCACGTCTATATGGTCTCCCAAAAACACATAAACCGGGTATGCCGCTACGGCCAATTGCATCATCAACGAATGTCCCGTGTTACAATATGTCCAAGCATATCGGAGCAATTTTAAAAAACATAATTTCACAGGACTTAAACATAAAAAAAATGTGTTCCAATTAAAAGACCACATAAAGATGTTAGAGCTAGAGGAGGACGAAATACTTGTTTCTTTTGATGTCATATCACTTTTCACTAACATACCAAAGAATTTAGCCATAAAAACAATTATGCAAGAATGGCCCACTCTTGAAAAATACACCACGATCCCAAAAAAGTATTTTCAACAAATGCTTAGTTTTTGTCTTCTTGAAAACAATTATTTCTCATTTCATCAAAAAATTTATAACCAGATATTTGGTATGCCAATGGGGAACCCCTTATCACCAACCATTGCGGACATAGTTATGGATAAATTGCTAAATGAAAGCATTACGGAGCTGCAAATAGACAACATACATATCAAATACATCAAAAAATATGTAGATGATATTTTTGCGATAGTCAAAAAACAAAACATAGATGAAATTCTCACAAAATTTAACTCCAAACACAATAAAATACACTTTACAATAGAATTAGAAGACAAAAAAAGCATCACATTGCTGGACTCGAAAATACATAGACATAATAAAAAAACTAAACATCAATTGGCATTGTAAAGAAATAGCTTCTGGTAGAATTATTAACTACCATTCGAACCACCCAATGAAACAAAAAATAAACACAGCGAAAAATTTAATTAGAAAAATATTTACTCTAAGTGATGAACAATACACACGCGAGAACACAAACAAAATAAAAGACATATTAGCTAAAAATGCATTCCCTGCGAATATCATAAATAATATGATTTATGAAACAAACATAGAAATACACAACAAAAATAAAAACACCACACCAAACAACAACAAGGCCAGCAATAACACCCAATATGTCGGAGTCGCATACATTCCTGGACTTACAGACACCAAAAACATGATAAAAACGATACAGCATGAAAACGTCATATACGCACATAAACCTAATCAAACACTTAAAAAAATATTCACGAAAACAAAAGACGAAATAAAACTAGAACACATTTACATTGGTACAACTAAGAGAGTGCTTGGAGTACGAGTAGCCGAACACAAAGCAGACACAAGAAACAAAAAAACTTCAACAGCCTTATCACATCATATCACAACTACTGGACACTCAGCTGATTTTGACAATGCGCGTATTTTAGACATTGAGAGAAAATGGAACAAGAGAATGACATTGGAAACTTTAAGAATACAGGAAAATATTGAGAGAGCTGTCAATTTTAAAGAAGACAAAGACGGAACAAACAGCGCCTACAGTTTGATATTAACAAAAAAACATACAAAAGAAAAACAATAGTTGAAAATACGACGTAACACTTATAAATTTGTTTCATACAAAAATTTGTGTTGAAAAATATATTTTATTTGTAAGTAGTGTTTAACAAAAATTGTAATTTGTTTATAATGTTAAACGTGTTTTTAAATAAAAAAGGCTCCCTGGTGGTTTTTCAATTGCGCTGAAAATAAAAACTGACCAGTAAACCCGACAAATCAAACAATCAACAATAATAAAATCTGGTCCAGAAACAACATTAACATAATTCAATTTTTTTTTAATTTAAAATTTTATTGTCTTTCATTTATTAATGCAGTTAGTTGACATAAAAAATTATATCATTGTCTTTGGAAAATAATAAGAATAAAAAAGTAAATGAAAATTTTAATAATAGAAACTTAATAAATTATTGCATTAAAAAGGAAAAAGAAGTTAACATAAAAAATTATGTCATTGTCGTGAAAAGAAACACTTATTTTATTTGGTTAATTTTTTTAATTTTTTATTTTCCTTCAGTTGTTGCCTCTTATTAACAATCAAGTATTTACTAATGTTTTAGAGTTTTTATATAACAAAACAGTTATATAAAAATCTAAAACTGCTTTCTTATGTAATCTGCAGAGATCGGTTTCATGAAACCATCCAGAGAATTCCTTCGATGTAGCCAGAATCCGATGAATTTCATTTATTATACTATGTCTTAAGTTTATGTTATGGTAATTTTTCATGAAGAATTTCGTGTAAATAGAGAAGAACTTTTTAGATATATCTGAATAATACTTAGATGCTACAACAATTTTATCCACATTATGGGCCTTGTTCTGTACGAATGTTGTCGCTTCTGCTGATGGTCCTTTTGCCATTTCTGGACATCTGCCGCATTGGATTTTCTTCACAAAATTGGAAAAAAATTACATATCCTGTGTAATATTCTAGTGTTTCCAATTCATTGCTACTCATCTCAACATCCACTTCATCCGTTGATATTGGAATATTAAGATTGTTTCTTAATATTGACTTTTTGTGAGATATATCCTTTGATTCTTCATTCGCTGTTCCCCATTCCAGCATAACATCTTCGTCGTGTTCACAGTTGTTGTCAGAATTATATTTGAAAGTTATTATTTTCATTGATATCAGTCGCGCTAGAATATATTGTAGTTCATTGATCGAAGGATGATCGTTTGAACCACCCTTCGATCGTATCTTGAAAAAAAAAAAAATTTCCAGCGCGTCCTGATTAAATTTTCCAAAAAGAATGAAGTTTACTTCACTTTTATATATATGGAACAAATGTTGGCTTAAGTCAAGAATACACCTTAATGTAAGGATGAAACCATTGATACATTTGTTTCTCGATAAACCTGTAAAATTAAATAAATAAAACCTTTTTGAAAAAATTATAAATTTTTGTTTCTTTATTTTTATTGAATTTCATTTTTCATTTATAAAAACCAATTCATGATCTTTTGCATGAATTAGCAAAGTGCCCACCCTTATATTGCATTGAATATAAAACTCTTTTTCATAATTGAAAATATTATAAAAACTATGTATGTCTTTGTTTGTTGATTTCTTGGCTTGTTGTGTGTATATCCAGTTAGCATTTTCAAGCGTGCTTCAACAATCAATTTTGTAAAGCGAGTCATAAAAGCGTGTTATAATTTCATAAAATGCAAACTTGGTTTTTTGATTATTGCTCTGCTACAGTGTCTCTTGTGCCAAACAACAACGCGTTACATTGTGTCCTATCTGTGCAATGTATGTGACACAGTCTATCAGTATTTTAAATTCTCATGGCCTATAAAACTTTGTTGGTTCCCATCTCTTCCCTCTTGTTCTTGCGGCAAAATCATGGTTTGCACATCCTCTATTATATATGATTCTTGCTATCACCCAAAACGCTTACAAATTATACAAAACATATGTCTTAAAATGATACATAAAAAGCCCTGGAGGTAGCCTACAAATCTTCATGAAGTAACGGGTTATGAAAAAATGATCGATTTCATAACAAGGATTAATAACAATTACTTTGCCAAAATTGAAAATTCCTCTTGCCCACTGGTAAGAGTATGTAGAGAAATAACGCAAAATTAAAAAGAAATCACAAAATTGAAAATTATATGCTTATAGAGGTCTATTATTTCTAATATACCTCCTATAAGCACCAGAGAATGACAAAAGTATCATTTTGGGTACTCTTAATTAGTCGTCAAACATGTATGAGTGAGTGACGTTAAAAAAAAAAAACGATACCCATACACAACATATTCAAACCAACTGCAACTTAAATAACCACAAGTGTAGGCAGTTATGTGTATACAAACACTCATGCTATGTTGTATCCCAGTACAACTGGATGTAAGTAGAAGTTGTGTATGTTACTTGCCATACCCATGCTTATAAGTATGAAATATCCATAAGTATCTACCCAGAGTATACTTAGAGTATTTTTATACTTCAATATACACAGAGTATATTTTTACTTAATGATATAAAATTTATTAACGAACGGATAAAAAAGTTTGATTAAATTTATATCATTAAAAAATTTTATCAATCAATAATTTCCAAACAATTATTTGTATTTTATTATTAAGATTTTTATTTTACTAGACTTTTTTCAATTGTTTTTCAGAAACTATCATGTATTTCAGAAATTAGAAAATGTATTTCATAAAACATCAAATATATTTCAGAAAACATTAAATGTACATCAGAAAATATCAAAATCAAAAAAACAAAAAAGTTTACCCTACAATACCAAAAATTTGGGTTTGTTTATATGTATTAGTAACAGTCACAGAAAATGTTTAGTGATATTTGGACTTACTTGTTAAAGCGTGCTAATTTACTGATTTAAAAATTATTAACGACATGAATAAAAAAGATATGATAAATTTTATATCATTAAATAATAACAATTCACTGATAAAAATGCTAAGCTATAAAAACAAAAAATAAATTCATATTTCATTACTATATACTAAGAATTAATCGGTGGAACACAAAATTTTACCAAATATTTTGTTGTTGTTTTTCCACCATAGCATTACGTCGAAATCCTCTGTAAACCGTACTTCATGCCTTCCTGTTTCAAATGCAGCCACTGATGCATTTGTTAGACTGGTAAAAAAGAAACTTAATTTTCTAGTATCTGACTCCGGGGTAGATAAAGACGAGCTGCTTGCCAATATTATTGGGGAAAGTGGTTGCAGTACTTGTATGATTTTCTGTTAGTCTTCCAATGCAAAATTATTTTATATCGTTTATTTCATTTCACTGCAAAAATATTGCAGGAGGATATAAGAACAATGCAGCTTTATGCAAAATAGTTAAATTTGAACTCCATTTCTCCAAGTGCGACAAAATATTCATCTTTAGAGCCGCAATATCAGCTTCTTCATTATTTTGAATAACGCAAATCATTTTAATTCTATTAATGGAATAACGAAACATAATGTAGGAGACACACTGGCTTGAAGTTTAACATACTCCGTCTTTGAACATTATCCGCAAGAACTTCATTGACCTTTGTGTAATTGTCAAAAATTGACTTAAACATTGCGAAGTTCGAATTCCACCTTGTCGGACAATGGCTTTTCAAAGTTGTTTCCAGCATATGCTGTTTATTGGCCTTTTTAAAGTACTTCACAATTTTTTTTACAAGCTTTTGTAATTCCTTTTAATTCGATTATAGATTCGAAAGCATCATTTAGGACATTAGACAAAAGATGGGTCGAACAGTTAAATCTTGTAAAATCTTTCAGTGCACTTACAATATTACTTCCGCGATCAATAACGAAGACCACATTTGATATATCAGTCACACCGAATTCATTAAAAAGGCTGCTTAGTTTTTCTCTTATATTGACTGCTGTATTAGACATAAAATCCATGGATTTTATTCCTAAGGTAATTCTACAATTTCGAAATTCACTTGGAAGTGTAAAGTGGCACACAAGAAATTTCTTTTAATAAAATCGTCGGTCCACATCTCAATAGTAGCCGCAGCCTCACCATTATCAATGATGTTCTGTATGTGCGGTTTAATTTCTTGTTTTTTTCTCTGTGGCCATCAATTGACTTTTTCGTGATAATGTCCTTGCATTGGGAATAAATTTGTCAAAATCAACATTTTCACCGTACTTACCACCAATTTGTATACACTCTGCAATCATTTTACGAAACCCGGAGCCTTCAACACTACTGAAAGGACGACAGTCTTCTATTGTAAAATCCATAAATGCTTCAAAGCAAGCGTTTTTATCTTCGGTATTTACTTGAATCGGTGTATTGTCATGTGGCCGTGAATGAACGCACTTATGTTTTATTAAATTTGACGTTTGCTTCTTTGTATATTTCAAAATCTTCCGGCACACTCGGCAGTATACTCTGTCCTGTAGAATAGACCCATCCTCCTTTTCGATTTCAAGAAAACAAGTCCATATTACACTCTTTCCTGTTTTTGTCAATAACTTGAACTCGCCTTCATTTATTTTCTTTAAAATATCATCGATATTCTCCATTTTATATAATTTAATACACTTGTGTATCGTACACTCCCAAATTTGAAATGCGTATGAAAGCGACAATTATCTAATTCGGGAGTTTCCCGTTTTTTCTTATTTTGTGTTATTTTTCTCAATAAAAGTTTTTTATGCCATTTCATACCCATTTTTGTACAAGTAGCTAAGTATAACACGCATCGATACAATATGTTGTATTAATTCACACATGTCATTTAAGTACTTATAGTACTCTAGCTGCATTTTCCATACCTATGCATACTTCATGTATGACTTGCACCCAAGTATTTATGTACACATAATCTGAAATATTTATACAAGAATGTACTTTAATTTATTTAACTTGGTTGTGTAGAGACATGTTCGGTATAGGTATGAAGTATTACCCATAACTGTAGCATCGCACTTGTGTAAGTTAAATAAAATAAAGCTTTATTTATGGTTTGAGTACTTGACTACAACTAACTGTTGGTAGTCAATAATTTTATTTATAAAAGTACAATAATGATTACTAAGCATTTACGGTAGGTATTTACGACAAACAAATGGTGACGCATTGTCAACATTTTTAATAAAATAAATTTTAAATTCTTATTTTTGATTGCGACACACATTGTAATGTGAGTCGCAATTGGGTCACATTATTATGGGAAGACATTCTACTGAACTTAAACAAATTGCTATGTGGACAGCGCGTGTATTGAAATATGCAGTGTAGGTAAAATGCAGTAAACTGATTAGAGGTATTCACAAGTTAATATTTTTTGTATTAACTCTTCCCCCGACAAAACGAGCGTCCCGATCGTTAATTCAAAAATAGGGGATTTGCGTAATTCTTGATACTGGGCCACATTTTGTCTCATTATCTCCTTGTGGAATATTTTGTATTGGTAGGCCAATATTTAGTTTGGTGTCTCCAGAAGGGTGGTTTTCCCTAGTTCCACAACTCCTCTTTGACCAGAGAAAAATAGTGATAATTATCATAGTAATTATAAAAGAGCAGCTCATGATATCACCCCATTTGTTTTGGGTATCAAGAAGTGTGATTGCCTTTGTATTGTTAACGTGCATTTCTTTGACTAATTCGAGTGTAAGTGTTTCCTCAACATAAGAATCGCCCATTCTTGGTTGTACCACTGCTGGTAGGGGTTTTGAAAAATTTATTTCTGACAGACTAAAAGTTTTTCCATTTACAGACACTGTCTCGTTGTGAAACTTTATAAGATAGGTGCCATTCAAGTCGTAAGATTCGTGACCTATAGAAACTGTACCGTTGAATTCATTCAGTAGGAGAGCACCCGGTAGGATTTCCTGTACCATGGGTAGGTGATGATTATTCATCAAAGTGCAATTGGAGGGTTTACTCTGTATCAGATTTGGTATGCATTTGGATTTGGTAATATCTTCGATTTCGTTATCTTCACATAGCGTCAATTTGTTATAGTTCTTACATGATTTTTTTATACCATACAATTTTCCTTCACATGTCAAAATTTTATCGAATTTGATCTTAATGCTAATTTGTTTTGATTTTACAGGAGTTACTATAAGGCTATTACAAAGTTCTTTTTTTGTCGTTGGGATACTTATAATAAAGAGGAGAGAATTATGGTTAGTGGCTATTTTAATTTTGCTAAGCTCGAGAGACTCTTCAATATTCAAATAATTAATACTTCCATCGTCAAAGAGATTTTTTACCATTTCCATTTCGTTGTTAGACAAAATGAATGAGTTTAAGACTCCTACTTTCGCCCAATGAATGGCGTATTGTAGATTGACGATCTCGCCTTTTAAAATTTCCAATTTGTATTTAAGTTTATTTACTAAAGAATCTCTCAAGTCTATGTCCCTATCAGATTTCAGAATTTCATTGGTTTTTGAAGTTATTTCATTCAATTTTTCTAAAGTCATTCTATTAATAACGACTTGTCTATTATTATTTTCCAAAGCGTTGTTTATTTTCTGTTGTATTATTTCAAAATCGTCGTGGTCTGGGTTACCAGCGACCCACTTCCATGCGGAGCCAATGAAATTAAGAGATCTTTTGTATTTTGGTTTAAGATATCCTAAATGAATTTTTATTTGTTCTATTTCGTGGATGAGGAAAGGATAGATGGGATGGGAAGTGCTAACATTTGTCCTTATGGTGGAGTAGATATTGTCCATTAGTGATTCGTAATCCTCCAGGTCTACGACGTGTACTAATCTAACCGTACCGGATTGTATTTTGGCAAAGCCGACGTCGATTGCCACTATTTGCGAGTTGGTGTAATCCAAGATTTTAACCTCTCCTTGAATCAAGGGTAGAGAGATTATACTAAAAAGAAAGAAAAGAGGAATTAGCTTTCCTAATTACGGATGTTGTTTTTGTGAACGACCTTTCCGCTCTCGGTCATTATGGTGGTGTGCCTATTCTCTTTTACTATCTCTTGCCTGTAACCCTTAGTAAGTTTAGTCCCTAGTCTCCTATTCTGTTTCACAAAAATGGTTTCTCCAACGTTATAGTTTTTGGGTTCCGCCTTACCGCGGTTATGGTAATTCAGGTCAGATATTTGCTTATTCTTTAGATCCTCAATCATTTGAATTCTGTCTTTCTCCCGCTTGTTGGGATCATTGTAAAATTTTCTTGCGAAAAATGCCTCAGCTGGTTTCTTACCCAAGGTTGAATGAATTGTATTATTATATTCATGGACAGACTTATCCAAGAGTTCGGACAAATCCTTTTGGGTTCCCTCTGATTTCAGACACCTCATGATTTCGGAGAGGGTAGAGTGAAACCTTTCGATTTGGCCATTAACCGTACTGGCATATGGTGGAATTCGGAAAACCTTCACGTTGAACTGATTTTCCATCATAAACGTTACTGCCTTGGAATTAAATGATTTTTCATTGTCCATTACGACTGTTTCGGGCATACCATAATTCATAAGAATCTCCCTTAGAGGCTGTTTAATATCTTCTGCGGCCCTTGATTTTAATATCCTCGCTTGGCCGTATTTGGTCAGCTTATCTATTGCTGTTAGGATAGACGTTCTCTCCGTAATATAGATATCAATGTGAATTATTTGGCCTGGATATTGCGGAATCGGTGTTTCTTGTAATGTTATGTTGTTCGGATTTCTATCATATTTGTTCTCCTTGCATATCCGGCAAAGTTTTACGATCCTTTTTATCTTTGCCATCATTTGCGGGAAGTAGCATCTCTCCAACAATTGAATCTTGTTTTCGGCAGCGTTTCTGTGGGCTCTATTATGTTCGTTTATGATTTCAACTTCTTGATCCGTTTCGTTATGGATATCGGCAACCATCTTTCTCGTGTAACGAACTTTAAATTTACAGAAATTCGAAGAGTAAATTTCCTGCGCTTTTCCCAGTATTTTATCAGTTGTTTTTATGCAGTTTGTGACAGAGGGATTTAAGTACTTTCCCATGATTTCATTCAGTCTTTCTTCGGTAGGTTCAGGTTCGAATATAATGTGTCTGTGGTAGGTTGGAAATACGATTTGGAACTCATAGGACCTTGTTTCGTGCGGTTCTATAATAATCTGATTCTTAAAAGCGTTTATCGGTGCGTCGCTGTATTGTATAAGGTTCCGTGGTGAACTTTGGACACTATGTTGTGTAGCACATGTTGAGTTTATCTGACATATTTGTTGCGTTGGTCTGGATAAAGCATCTGCGACTGCATTAGTACTGCCGGGTTTATACAATAACTCGTAATTGTATTCTTCCAGTATTGCTTTCCATCGTCGAAGCTTACTGTTCGTATTTCCGTTACTTAGGGCATGTGTCAGTGGTTGGTGATCCGTAAAAATCTTCACCATTGCTGCTCCGTAGAGGTAGTTTCTAAGACTTCTAAGAGCCCAAACGATTGCCAACATTTCCTTTTCGTTCGTGGCATAGTGTTCTTCAGCCCTGTTAAGTGTTCTGGAGATAAACGTAATGGGTCTGCCATCCTGTTCTAGAACAGCTCCAATTGCATAATTCGACGCATCCGTAGTAAGCTGAAATTCCCTTTCAAAATTTGGGTAAGTCAGTATGACGTCCTCTGACGTCAACGTTTTTTTAATTTTGTTAAAAGCATCTAGGCCATTCTTGTCCAGTTTAATGATCACTTTGTTAGAGACAGATTTGGACATTCGTCCTCCTTCCCCCTTAAGAGAGCCGTTAGGGGTTTTGCCAATTTGGCATAGTCCCTAATGAAACGGCGATAAAATCCTGCCATTCCAAGGAAGGATCTCAGATCTTTGAGTGTATTTGGGGCTGGGAAGTTGTTAATTGCCTCCACTTTTTTAGGGTTAGCCTTTATTCCCGTTGTGGATATTAGGAAACCCAAAAATTCGACTTCTGGTTTCAGAAACTCGCATTTGTCGAGTTGAACCTTCATATTTGCCGATTGTAGGGTGCGGAATATTTTCTCGACATTCTCCAAGTGCGTTTTTTCATCCTTGCCGAATATTATTATATCGTCAATGTAAATATAGCATATCTTTCCTATGTGTTCGCGCAAAATGTCGTCGAGAGTTCTTTGGAATATGGATGGCGCATTTCTTAATCCAAAAGGGAGTCGGGTAAATTCGTACTTCCCATTATTGATTGAAAATGCGGTTTTCTCGATGTCCCTCTCTTTTAGGGAAATTTGGTGAAACCCGCTCTTTAAATCTAGAACTGAGAAATATTTATTTTCTCCTAACTGTGAGAGTACCTCGTTTATTTCTGGGATGGGGTATCGATCGGCAATTGTGACCGCGTTCAGTTTCCTATAATCAATAACTACTCTATATTTTCTTTTGCCCGAAGCATCTATTTTTTTTGGTACTACCCATACTGGCGAATTGTAGGGTGACTTTGATGGTCTTATAATGCCCTGGTCTAACAATTCCCTAATTTGTACTTCTACCTCGTCCTTTAAATGCATGGGATACGGATAGCATCTGGAATATACGGGTTTGTCTGTGGTGGTTCTAATTTCACCCTTTACCGATGTTGTATACGTGAGGCTCTCGTTTGGTTCCGAAAATAGGTTAGGATATTTTCCCACTATATTCTTGATTCTAGTTTCCTGTTCGTTTGTCATATGTTCTGTTCTTATCTGGATAGCATTTACTGATTGTGAAATTTGTTGTTTTAATTTGATTCTGATACGATTATTTATTGTCATATAGCTCTCCGCAGCGTGGATAATCGCCGATAGTTCTTTCAGGCTATCGTTGCCCAATATTGCGTGAAACGATTTTAATGAAGGTAACAAGAAGAATTTAATATCCGATTCGAAAAGTTTAATAAAAGTGTGAGAGGTAACCGCGGTTTTGCCCCCAATGGAATTAGCGTAGAAATTGACTTTGTTAGGAATTGGCTTTTTTACTAAGGAGTTTTGTACGTAGTTTTTATTTGATCCTGTGTCAACAAGAATTTTGAGGACTGTCCCGGAACTCGTCTTGGCCTCAAAATACGGTAAAGACGAGTTCGCTAATCTAAAAAATGAATATCAGCGAAATCAAATGTTTCAACGAGGTTTTCCTCATTGTCCTGTGTGTCGTGATCGCCGCTAATATATTCTTGAATGTCCTGGAGATTTTCCGTCATGCCGTAAGTCATCATTTGCTCATAATACGTTTCATCGTCAGGTTCATTGTGAATTTTAGTATTTTGGTCGTTTGTTTCCTGATCCATAGTGTCTATATGAAAATTTCTCTGGTATTTATTGGGTTGTTGACTTGTATCGGCTGGTGGCCGTTTCCCTGCGTAATCATTAACCGGTCTGTTCATATAATTGACTGCTCGTGTTTGTATCGAACGGTCGACGTCCATTGGTTCCGGTTTTGGAAGCGGTTTTGGTGCTAGTGGTCTCGGCGGTTGTATGTTCTGATGATATTTTCCGGCTTGATTATATGTGTTTGGTGGTATATATGGTTGTCTATTGAAGTTTTGGGGGTTTTTGTGGAAGGTATATTGGTAGGTTGGTTGTTG
Organism: Cordilura impudica; assembly: GCA_963682025.1. NCBI lineage: Eukaryota > Metazoa > Arthropoda > Insecta > Diptera > Scathophagidae > Cordilura > Cordilura impudica. Next base: position 181,939,765 of record OY821518.1, read on the forward strand.
GGTGAACGGTTGTGATGCGGAGGGCATGAAGGCAATCTGGGGGTGGAATTGGGGTTGTGTTAAACCTCTTTGAATGAATGGGGATTTGAAGTTCCGTGGGGGTTGGGGTGGTTGAGTTCTGGTTACCCTATGGTTAATGGCATGTTGGGATCTATAATTTTGGTTCTCTAGTTTGAGGCATAAGTGTAGTGCCTGGGGAAGGTCCGCAGGTTCTCGGATTCCCAACAATCTCGGTAAATCACCTCTGAGTCCGCGGACGAATGTGTCTAAAGCTTTGTCTCGGTACGTTTGGGTTAAGAGATCCATGGCCTCCCTGCCGATGTCCATACAGGCTAATTTATTCATTATTAGTGACAAGTGTGAGTAGACCTGTTGATAGAATTCCTGGATTGTATTGTTCCCTTGAACTAGTGTCGTCATCTGATATTCTAATGTTCCCAGGTCCCTTTTGTCTGCATAATGTAGGGTGAGACACTTTGAAATACAGGTCCAGTTAAGGGGAGTATTATATGATTCCAGTGCAGCATCTGCCGCTCCTATGATTTTATTTCTTATTACATTTAGAATTCCGTAATATTTCGGCGTTCCCTTACTTGACTCGTATAACTTTAATACGCGCTCTACGCTTTTTTTCCATGAGCTAAATTCCGACGGATTCCCTGAAAATTCCCTCAGACATCTAACCACGTCTGGTACTTTGTCCAAGTCTGTTAGGTTACCTAAATATCTATCCTCAATGTTCTGATCTACACCTGCCATAGATGCGTTAGGATTTAGAAGCTCCCTCACCAAATTACTACATTGTTCCCTGCATAGCCTAGTTACAACGTTTGTAACGGTGGCCTCTAACTGTGGATTCATGTTAGCGGGATTATTGTGAATTTCGGGAATAGGATTTAGGATTGGTGGTCTTAATAAATTGTTTGGATTAGCCATATGGAATACTAATGTTGATTGTAGATTAATTTATATTTTTGAAATTTTTATCAAATTATTTTAATTAGCAATAAGGATTGATTTTATGTTTTAGTTAAAAAAAAAATTCTATTTCTTTGCTGGTAAAATTATTTTAATGAGGTTGTTTAAATTTTACTAATGTTAGTTTATATTTAAAAAAAAATTATATTGATTTTGAATTTCCTTATATTATAAAAATTTTTATTCTTTATTGATTATTTTAATAAGGATGTTTAAATTTTACTAATATTTATATTTTCAGTTGAAGAAATTATTCTAATTAGCCATTTTAGATTTTATTTATATTATTTTATATTTTTAATTTTAATTAGGATGTTAACAATGATTTTGAATTCTATTTATTAATTTATTTTTTCCTGGTTCAAGAATTTTTACTTATTTTGATTTGATAATTATAATTTCACTTACATTAAATATACCAGCATGTGTTGCATGATCTCCTTCTTTCGTCCTGTGGTTTGTGTTGTTCGTCTTCCTTCTTCGCTGCTCAGGCAATTCGTTGCCTGATGACTATGTGATTTTTGGAGGTGTTGGTTTGGCAGAATGTTAATATTTCTCTTAATCGTTGATTTGATCTGGGTTTTTTGTTTAAGTTTTGTGTTTAGAGCGGCTTTTACGTTTGTTTCTTAGCAGAATTATATTTTGTTATTCACAGTATTTTGTAATTTTTTCTTTTTTATTTGATTACAAGAATTTTCTTTAGATTGTTTTAGTTTTCTTAACTGAACTATTATTAATTTCAACTATTTTAGTGTTTCTGGTTTTTATTATTTAGAAAGCTCCTTTAGGGTTTTTTGTTTGTCTTTTTTGAAAGATATTTTTCAATACTTTAGTGTTTTATTTAGTAACGAAATTGTTCTTTACACTACTTAAGTGTTTTTGATTTTTAGCAAACGAAATTTTTCTTCACACTGCTATAGAGTTTTTTTTTCTTTTGGTTATTTTTCACTACTTCAGCGTTTTAGTAACGAAATTGTTCTTTACACTGCTTGACTGTTTTTGATTTTTAGCAAACGAAATTTTTCTTTACACTGCTGTAGAGTTTTTTTCTTTCAGTTATTATTCACTACTTTAGTGTTTTATTATTGGGTAACAAAATTGTTCTTTACACTGCTTTAGTGTTTTGATTTTTTTTTTTGCAAACGAAAATTTTTCTTTACACTGCTTCGATGTTTTATTTTGTTACTTAGCAAAGCTATTTTATTTATTTTTTATTTAACGAATTTAATTTACACGGCTTTTGGTTTTTAGCAAACAAATTTTTTCTTTACACTACTTTAGTGTCTTTAGGATTTTTGCCGTTGGGCGCCAGTTAAATAAAATAAAGCTTTATTTATGGTTTGAGTACTTGACTACAACTAACTGTTGGTAGTCAATAATTTTATTTATAAAAGTACAATAATGATTACTAAGCATTTACGGTAGGTATTTACGACAAACAAATGGTAGACGCATTGTCAACATTTTTAATAAAATAAATTTTAAATTCTTATTTTTGATTGCGACACACATTGTAATGTGAGTCGCAATTGGGTCACATTATTATGGGAAGACATTCTACTGAACTTAAACAAATTGCTATGTGGACAGCGCGTGTATTGAAATATGCAGTGTAGGTAAAATGCAGAAAACTGATTAGAGGTATTCACAAGTTAATATTTTTTGTATTAACTTGTATAATACAGTATTTTAGTTGTTGCAAGCATGGGTATACACAATAACGAAAAACATGGGTAAACTTAAGTTACTTTTTTTTGAGTACTTATTGTCATTCTCTGATAAGCACATAAATATTTTCAGATAGTATTTGAATCTATTAAATCATATAAAGGTTTTTTCCTCCCATTTTCCTTTAAAATCATTCAAAAATAAAATAAAAACTATTTACTATCTTTAGATCCTATATATTATTTGTTGCAATATCTATATGTAAAGAAAAGATCCCATATGTAAATATCAAATTTGTTAAAATATGTAAAGGAAGAATGCATAATTGAATAATAAATATACACAGAAGGAACCCAATGTTAAAACAATATGACGCAGGATATAAAAATATTAATATATGGATAAAAATGAATAAACTAAAACTAAATGAACAGCAAACAAAAATAATAGAAATAATTATGACTAGCAATGCAAACTTTATAATAAACGGTGAAATAATAGAAAAAGTGAGACAAATAAAATACCTTGGTTTCATTATTGATAAAGATCTAAAATTCAACGATCACATAGAGCATATTTGTAAAAAAATCGGTAAAAAATTGGTTGTTTCAAAAGAATTAAAAATAAAGTATCAACAATAACAGGAATATATACAATACTATGATAAAACCACACTTTGAATATGGTTCAACAATTATTTATACATGTTGTAGAGTAGCACAACTGGATAGACTACAAAAATTACAGAATAAGGCAATGCGGACAATTCTAAGATGCAACATATATACACCAACGGTTTTTATGTTCAATACACACTCAAGTGGCTGAGTATTAACCCAGTTGGTGCCACCGTCCTTTTAAAAGGTCCCGTTATTTTTCTTCTATTTCTTTACCAACACTTGATCTATTGATCTGCTTTTTTACAGAATACAAACAGAGCATGTAACAGTTGAGTGTGAGAGTTGCAGTAGTGCAGTCAGTTGTAATTTGCGAAAAGAAAAACATAAATTTTGGAAAAAAAAATATAATTTTGGCAACGATGGAGAACGAACGGTAAAAAAAAACAAAGCAAACAAGAAAATACATTTTGTTACTTTATTTTTAGGTTGTTTGCTTTATAATCTTTAAATTTTGTGCAATGAAAATCAAAACATTGCTTTTTTTTGCTTTTTATTTAGTAAAATTTAATGTTCTTTATAAAGGACAGTGGCAAAATACCCTACCATTAACATTCGCTTTATATTCGCAAACCGTTAACTCTGAACCAAATATTGCAAGAGGTTGAAAATTTGAGCAGCGAAGATCGCCCAGCCGAAATTTTTATATTACCACCAGAAAATTGCAATAACGACGGTACAGATGAAGATAGTGGTTGCTTTCCGAAGCTGCTGTGAATAGTGTATCCGATGAAGACTTTGATAGCGACGATGACATATGCTTAGCGGACTTTCGTAAACCAATAAAAACAACCAGCCGCATTGTCAAGGCATCACAACTAAAGAAGTATACTTAGGAAAAGAGAGATATAGAACCATCTTTGCCGATTTGGAAGGAAGTTTCAGGCTGTAAAATTGAGCTCTCTCCAATGGAAGCATTTTCGTCCTTCTTCGACGATGAAACTATAGAGCTATTCGTGAAGTACACAAATAAATACGCTACAGATCATAACCGCGAAGGGAATGTTCATGGTGACGAGATGCGTTGTTTCATCGGAATTTTGCTGTTGAGCGGCTACGTTATTGTTCCCCGGCGGGAAATGTAT